>JAJJWW010010667.1:0-298409 GCA_023531295.1 Papaver armeniacum
AGGGTCATAAATCAAGCATATGTTTATTTTGTTTCCCATCTGGGGTATAAGAGTACTCCTGAGTAGTATCCAAGTTGATATCATAATCAACACAAGTCTTAGTAAAGTAAATATCATTAAGGTTGTGAGTTTGAGTATATGTTCAGAAACTTTCTTAGCAACCTGATGAACATCAAAGATAACCTTTTCTAAAAACTAGATTACAAATAGCTTTCCAGATGTGTCGTAAAACAGTGGTTCTAAATTCATGCCAGTCATTTCCTCCGCTGGGGACATTCTGGTTATTAATCCAAATGTTCATCCATTCTTGGAAAGTAATGATATCACCAAAGAAAACAATCAGTCCTCTGATGCATTTCCCCCAGTGCATCTTTATTTCTGATTTTTTTGTTTTAAGCAAATAAACTTTACATGCAACTACTGTCATACTGGCAACACGTGAAATCTTATTTGTTATAGCCTATTTTGCCAGCATGAATTCCAATGTTACATAATATAGGTAGAAGATAAATGCACAATTAAACTACTAAAATGTCAAATATCCTTTAATCTCTAACTATCTCTTTACCTGGTTACGAGCATCACTTGAACGACTTGATGTATTATCATTATCTCAAGAGCTTTCTATGATGATTGGAAAATGGCTACAACATTTCCCTTCTCTATAGAACACAAAATACAGTAAGCAGTTGCTGCATATATCATACATAATACAGTAAGTAGTGTCACCCTCAAGAGAATCTGAATTCCACTATGCATCAGTGGTTACTAAGATCTATCTGTAAAGAAGGGAAAGTTCAACTGCTCGGGGACAATAGGAGGAGGTCATGTTTGGTTTAATAGGTATTCGAGGATTAAGAATCATAGTTAAAAAAAAATTCCTAACAAATATAGGTGTACTTATATTATGTTTGTACAAAATAATCTGGTTCTTATTTTACCAAATAATGGTTGCAATTAGGAAGAGTTTATCATTTGCAACAAAGAAATGACCAACAACAAACGAATAGAAAGACAATCATCAAAATAAAAAATAAGTAACTACATATTCTATAATGTTTAAAGTAGAGAAAACCCAAGTTCTACTTACCAAATGGAAACTTACTAAAGCATGCAATATCTTCCTTTCTTGTCCACAAAGATAACAGAAATTAGATTCAATGTTGACTATTTGGGAAAAATACTCATAGCATCCCTAACACATTCTCATATAGATAAATATTTTTTTCTAATAAAGTTGTTCTTATTTGTCCTTTTAGAGTACTCGAGACCTTGGATCCTTAAAATACATGCTAGAAGACTAAAAGAATAGTACTTTCATTGTTAGCCTTATCCCAAGGTCTTATATCCAGAGTATCCTTGGTTCAGAGGGTGAGAAATAATCTTCTAACAAGAAGACTGATCAAGTATTGGAATAAATCAGTTAGGTTCCAAGACGTATTATCAAAATCAATAAAGTTACCAAAAGAATTATTGGTCCTAGCCTTTATAATCGATAATATCCAAGTATCATACTCTTTCGTCTCTATTTAGTTGAAGATTTAGGTTTTTTACAAGTCTCATTTTACTTGAAGGTTTTCACATTTTTCCGAGAGATTTCTTCTTCATCCCTATGTTGAAATCTTAATACTAAAAGCAATAAACAAAAAACTAGGAGATTTAAAAATATTTTATGATACATTATTGGGGGTACATCTAGAAACAATTCAGTCTCTTTCATGTGTCTAACACAACGTGAAACACCTAAAACTTCAACTAAATAGGGACGAAAGGAGTAATGGGGATAAATAAACTTCACATCCCCTATTGTCCAAGAGGTAAAATGTAACACCCGCATTTCCGCATGATGCATGCCTAAAGATGCGTCATTGAATGAGATAAAGCTTCATCTAAAAGCTTGTGTTCTGCGTGCATGGCGTGTTATATCATAGCAGAAGTAGCACCACAATAGTGCATTACGCTAGTACGAAGCTAGCCAAGAGCGATATTGCACCAATATGGTGCAATACTCAAGTTGGGCATTGGGCCGGAACTGGTTATGTCTATGGTGCAATTTCCGAAACTCGTTGTCGCGAAAGAATGTGAACTTGGTACATGTCCAACGTCTCTCATTTTTGGTCGACAGTGCATTAAGCAGAGATGCATCCTTAAGCTACAAAGCTTGGTCATTATATCATACATGATACAGAAACATCACTATATCGTGTTACTAATGAAAACATTATTATGTCGTGATACTAAACCAAGATTGCGTCAAAATGATGCAAAACGAATGAAAGGTGAGCATTGCAATAATTTTCATGACCTGAGCTAGAAAATGCATACTTAAAAACTAAGTGACCCAATAATGCACACTATTGTGCATCGTTTGCGAAGGGAATATACAAACTAGACTTTGCTTGGCTTTGGCATTGCAATACAAATTTTCTTTAGTTGTTAGTCTAGATGAGGATGAGTTGCAATCAGTGTTTGATCCATTCAATGTACAGAGAAGGGTATGTAGGCATCCACAATGAGTTACATCATAAGTGGTCCAGTACTTGGTTGCTCGTATCATCTAAATGCTAAGTGATTGCGACTTTATGGTAATTCATACATCTGGCTCGACAAAGCAAGGGGATAGATGATTTTTTTTCCATACTTGATGAGGTAAGTTGCAGCCTATTCCAATTCTAACGCCACGTACACCTCGATATCGAACATTCCTAGTCCAGCCCATGTACACCTCAATATCTGCAAAAACCCAAAGATAACAGACATATCTAAGGTGTAATATTTCAATCAGATATATAAGGATCGGTCCTAACTTAGATCCTTGCTAGGGATCGGTCCGGAATTTGATATTTAGATTGTCCCTAGTTTAATTTGTTATTAGAAATCGGTCCTAGTTAAGATACTTCCTTAGGATCGGTTCTTAGAATAGACCCTTATTAGGGATCGATCCTTAGAAATATTGATCCTTGAATCATCTTTCCAAATATGAAAACAAGTTTCGTAAGTCTACTTCATTAAACTATATAATTAAACATAATTCCAAGGTATGGATTCATCCGAAAGTTCAACACACTAAATAATAATAAATTACCAATTAGTGCAATGCCGATAATACGAAGTCTATAGACAAACTATACTTCGTAATTCCACACGCTCAAGTTGTAGAAACAACTAGTATTTTATTCCTTGAAACTTTATTCTTCAATATTAAAGTCATTGTAAATAAGCTTTACCTCTTATTCTATGTTTTCTATAAATATTGACTTGAAAAAAAAATTATATTAATGAAACAAGCCAAGTATCTAACTACTAACCTCGAACTGACGGATGATGTATTCCTTGTTGTCGATACGTCTTCAGGTTCTTCCTGAGTAACAAGAGCAAGTCTTAACATTTCTTTGCTCGTAGCTAGTATAACCTAACGAAGTTGACTTTAGTAATCAAATCAAGCGACTCCGAGTTTTTAAACTAAACTTGATAACCAAATTTGACATACCAACGCATGGTGGGTTCAACTGAGCAATAATCTACAAGTATTTTTAGTATAATAATATCAATCAAGCGAGAGCACATGTTATATATTCGTATATCTTAGTTTAACTTCATAACCAAGTTACCCTAAACATAGACTTATATGGGAAAATAATTAAAAAATAAAAATAAAACAAAATATTGTTAATATCCTAACTGCTTTTATCAGCCGATATGGTGACCGATATCTGTCCAGTATGATCGATATAATCAGGTAATTTTTGTATGACAGATATTACACTATCATCTCGGTCAACGGCCGATACACAATACATCATCCAATACAAAAAATTATTAAGTACATTACATGGGATTGGATAGCATTTATTCTGACAATTCATTATCTTAGCAAAACAAAACTTAATGAAACCTATAAACATAAAACTATCATCAGTCAAAAGCAAGTAATATATGCGAGTGTTGTTCTTAGAGAAACTTTCCACCATACATAGTATCGAACGACTCAAGATGTTCAGGTACCTTTTCCATGCGAACATCAAAATTCCCGCTTGAAATATAAATCTCCATCTGTTTTGAGAGCATTGTCCTTCCCAAAGGTTTTCTTATGACGACCCTTTCATACCCACTACTCCCGGGATGAGTCAAAACACCAGAGTGATAATCCTTTAGTTTTCCAACAAAATAAAAGCTGACAAATGGATTGAGGGAACACCTATGAGCTAGATTTTTTAGAATGTGACAAGACATGATCATTGGATACTCCCGTAGTGTAAGGGGTAGGGTGAGCATTTGCCACCCAATCTACATACCTGACCCATCTCATCCGATTTTTTACGAGTAGGTACCAGTCCGTGCACTGATGGATTGGATGCGAGTGCGAAGTTCAAAATCTGATGGGTATCTGTATGCATTAAGGTAATGGTTATTCTTTTTCGGCATGTTTAAATTGTTCCCTAATGTTGATATTTGTTGCTTATGGTATTTTTGGTTCCATAGTTCATAATTCAGAAGAATTGATAATCTCATGGGATTATAAGCCCCAGGATTCATGCAAATCCCTCGTGCGTTTGATAGCTCAGTTAAAAATCCTAAGATTCATAGAATCCCCTTGTTTTAAAGTCCATATACCGGTTGGCATTACCCTTAGAATCCTAAAATTTTATACATGAGGTTTAGGGTTTTAAAAAATGGGCCCACAAATTCCTTGATAAGTTTCCCCGCAAATCTTAGGAGGAAGGGTACGAGATTGATAGCCGGGTCAAGTCCCCAAGTCTTGACAAGTTGCGAGGTAGCTGTTTCCGATGAAATCTGTGGAGTATGACTTACTTGTGAAGGCGATCCAATGGTACACAACTTCATCTTTTCCTTCACCGTTGTTACCAAATCGGATTCTGCTTTTTCTGGGAGTGAGTGATATACATGGTCCTTTGATCCATCAACATTATTAGGCGGGTCTTTCAATGATGATTTTTGCGGTAGGGGCACATCAAATTTGGTTTTGCTGCCATGAATCCATGGGCGGCTGAGAACCATATCGTAACCCATATCTTCTCTAATAATCTGGAATGTAGCATCTGTCTCGACATACCCTATGTTCACCTTAAGGGTGACACGACCCTAAGCATTTCTGGATCTCCCTTTTGGATCATGTATTATGACAGGTGCGCGCTCGGCTTCGTGTCTGGAGATTCCCGCATCCCGCAAAGCTTTTACAGTATTGATGTTGACATCTGATCCGGCATCGATGAGCATTTCTTTGAATTCGATCTGCCTGATGTGAGCCTTTGTGATTCCAGGGGACTTGAGCAACCAAATATACATACAGAAACATAATTTCACCAAATTCCCTGAACCTATAAATCCCACCTTTAAAATTCTGCATCCAAACTCAGTATTAGTTGAAGTAGTAATTTATAAAAAAAATTGATATTATTATATTAAATATTATAATGTTAGTATTATTATTAAATGAAATTGATGAGTCTCTTTACTAATAATGGGTAAAAGAAGTGTTGGTAAAAGTTGTGCATCATTGAGTTAATATATAAGATCACAATATAATAATGGGATTTTAAGTCATTATTTTTCTAAATCGTGTCTTATGTATTTTAAACATTTACGGAAGAAAATTCTTGGATCATCAGCATCCAACCTATCGAATGCTGGATCGGATACAAATATCAAAATTGAAATCGGACGTACAAGTGCCACGCGATGGACAAGTGTATTCCTTTATTCAAAAAACAACAAATTCTGTCGACAGAGAGACATGGAAAAACAAGTCTCTCCCTTCCTATCCACCTTCTTAATAAGTTGGAGTTCAAAATGTGGTGACTTTGCTGCTGCCTTCTCTTGATTTGTCCCTTGTCTATCCCACTATGGTGTTAAAGAGACAAATAGTGAGTTTAAAGGTAGAGCGTTGGGAAATGATGGACGACTATTTCGCCACATTCTAAGCACCGGCAGGTCGGCACCCTTTTTTGAATTGACAATTCTTCTACTTGTTTGTATGCCAAAGCTTAATGTCATACACTCGATTCATTTTTTCTTTTGTTGGCGAGTGATTTTTTCCAATCAACCTCCAGGAGTTAGAGATGCAGGCACTTTCCGGCCAAAGTTTACCCTTATGGTAGAGAGGCACACGGCAGGGAAAAATTGGAAGGGGACATTAGTGCAAATTTGATCCAAGGTGAGCTCTGGACTGCACATGGATCCTCACATAAAAGCATATGCAATTTGCCTATGGTGGTCCATTCCATAGACTCCATACAATTGTAAATAACTGTGAAGGGTGTTAATGTCAGCTTTCTGACCACATACTGTGGTCATGTAAGTAATCATGTTTGTCTAGTGGATTTGATTTGATTCGGTTCTTAATTGATTATTAACTAATTAATTAAACTTGGCTTGTACGCAATTCCACTATTTTTAACGGAAAATGGGTCATTTGTCTAAATATTTTTAAAATTGGTTCTAATGGACGAGTAAAATTAGTATGGGTGAAATGGACACCAAAAAAATAGCAAGAATGAAACTGGATTCATCCTGGCTTAAACTTAAAAAAAGAGTGAGGATGAAACTGGATGCATCCTGATGTAAATTAAAAATAAGAAAAAGCATTTGAAAATGGGTAGGATGAAATTGTTTACATCCTGGTTATTTTTACATTCTCGTCCATTTAAACACTATCAAATTTTACATGTCTGTTTCACCTAGAAATTGTTAATTTGGTCTTTTTAACCAATTTTGTGTATTTTTTTTTTTGTAAAGGATTGCGCTTGTGCTAGTTCCCGTTGTTTGTTTTTGACCAACAAAACAGTTAAAAAATGTACCAAATTTTCGCATAGATATCAAGATACTACTAATTAGTCTTAAGGATAAATTGTCTTGCAAAAAGGATACGTATTCATTCCAAGTGGCATGACTCTTGACAATTCTAAAGACAGAGATGTTCCAACCGTTAAGAAATTGTTATAGCTGAAAAATACAATTCAAGTTCCATATTGCATGCCACCTCGCCAACTGGAATAAATTAGTATACAAGAGAAAGTCTAACGGTGAGTTCTTCCTCCAATTAAAAGAAAGCAGTTGTAATTTAAGATTGTTGTTTCTCATTACGAAGACCGTGAACACAGAAATAACGATGATATTACGAGTCCACAAACAATATTCGCATTGCATACAAATTCACTGAGGAGAATGAAATACGTGTAAAATGGTATAAGTCCGATGATTATTAGACTCGGAGCCTTAGGGCTCGTCCTCGTCTAGCCGTAGGGGAGTAACCAAAACAGATCTACCGATGCACAATACGTAGCACAATAGAGTATAATAAGTAAAACGGAAGATAAAGTGCGGAATATAAATGAGACAATGATTGACGTGATTCCGCACTAAGGCCTACATCCACGGGGGTAGTTGTTTCACTATGCACTTGGGGGTTACAAAGATAGTCGAATGACTTTGGAGTGAATAACGAAGCTAGGAAGAAGATAAATCTACTACTTACTCTTACAATTTCTCTCTCTTATGCTCTTATCTCTCACTCTCACTTAGAACTGGTCGACCCCTCATCTCTAAGTGGAGAGGGGTATTTATAGAGATTGAACATGGGGTCCACCATCGGAGACAGTTGTATCCTTATCGTCTTGGTCTTTGTGTTATCCCCGATGGTATCTTCGTATTACACCGATGACTCTTGGTTATACACTTTAACGATGGGTTGCCTCTTCTTCCTCCATAGAATGCTCGACACGTACCCTATACTCGTAGCATTTATTGCGGTTGGTTAGGTCAGTCTGCACGCTTTTGACAACTGTTGACGCGTGTGTCAGCTGCTCTTCCTCTCATTCGTCGGATCTAGATCTTCCTTGGGATGGTAAAAAGTGATGTCTTAGAGTTTTATAGGGTACTTCGCGGTGGTCTTAATATTAGGTGATCCTTGATTGGTCATCGTTGGATTTGCACGATAAGGGATACGTGGCAGATGATGGCGATATTTGTCCTTATGTGTGGCAACGTGGCATCATTGCTTTGACGCCCCTGGTGTTGATGTAGGACACGTGTCCTTATATTTACACGTGGTTGATTATAGATTTATGTGTATACAATTTGCCCATTTTATTCTTAGTTTGAAGTTGGTCAAAGTATGAAGAAAATTGTCTTCACAGTCTCTTCAGTCTTTTCGCATTAACTTCCCCTTGGTTTTAGGGCACGTTTCCCACTTCTAGTAATAACTTCTCCTTGAATCATGGGACGGTTTTATCTTACTCTTCCTATAAATATGAGAGAAGTTGTCATTGAACTAAATTTTATTCCTTCCTCTTCATTCTTCTGTCAGTCCAGATTTCTTAATTCTCTTTCTAAAACTTCTTAACTCTTCCTCTTTTTTGTTCTTTTGTTCTTAAAGTCTGCTGATACTGCTCCGATCCTGATATGACAAGATTTGTGTTTGTTGTTCGTCTGTTGCTAGTCGATCATCCTTTTCTGTTGATAACGTTTCTGTTTCAGGTATGGTATTCTTCCTGCTGTTTTTTTTTTTTTGATCGATTTTCCTTTTCTGCTGTTGTGTCTAGGTTTGGTGATGAAGAACAAAATATACGAAAGTATATATACTTTCCCATGTTCTTTATCACATAACCTATGGCTCCTTTGTTGATCGTTGGAGTCTGTTTTTAACAGTCATCACCGAATAAGGGTTTTTAGTTTTCGTGGAGTTTATCAAAACTACTCATTTCTGTGGTTTTTTCCCATGTCCTGATGATGTTTCTTATGAACTGTGATAATCATAAATTCCAATTTTGATTTTACTAGTTCCTCTGCCCCTCTCAGATATGGCCGATCGCCATTGTGCTTCTTACAAGACTCCACTGTTGAGCCCCTATAGGTCTCCTCCCCCTAGAAGCCTGGATATATCTCCGCCGAAGGGTGGATCGTCTAAATCTTCCAAACCGGATCCTCGTGCTCTCAAGACCTCTTTTTCGTCCGATCCCAGAGTTTCTTCTCAGAAAAAGGGAGATCAGCCGAGGGGTTCTATATATGTCGTCAATCGTCCCTTCGTTAATCCTACTCCCCAGCGTATGGATCCGATGAATGTTCAACCTCTCTGCTCGATGCCTCCCCAAGCTACGAAGCCTCCTCAAGCTACGATGCCTCCTCAAGCTACGATGCAGTCTTCGAAATCCAAAGCTTCGCAGGCCGCTGCTTTGGTGAAGGAATCTTCTAAAGGTGCGGCGCCGAAGGTAGACTCATCTAGGAATCCTTCGACCAAGAGAAAGGCTTCGGATATGAGTCCTCCGCAGAATCCACCGTCGGATAAGGCTGTCTCTTCCAGTGTTGCCCCTGTTATACGAAGTATGCCGGTTCCCAAGAAAAAAAAGAAGGTTTCTTATAGGCATATCGATCTTGAGCCCTTCAAAGTAAAGCATGGTTTTGAAGCCTTCGAGGTTAGGTTTTATGATCAAGGTGATGATCTTACTTACGATCTGATCACGAACTATAAGTATGATGATTTCCATTTGCTGACGACCGTGGGGGCCTTCGAAGCTCGCTTAATGTTGCCTCTGTATAAGTCAGGTGATTCTATTTATTGCGATGTCTTGGATCATCGTGAGGGCTCTACTCCGCATACCTACTATCGCTCGGTAGTACAGCTGTCCGGGAATTATCTTCGTTCGCTTAAGGAGTGCTACCTTCGAAGTAAAGGGGAGACGATGATGACCTGATGTTACCAACCTGGCTGAGAAAGATTGGTATACTCCTGTGAACTTCAATGCCTCCTTCGGAGGCTACGTCAATGGTAGGAACCGTAAGCCATAGAGCGTCGGCCTTCGTATTATTGCAGCTTCTCAGGGTGAAGTTCGTATCTTAAGTGAAGTAATTCGAAGCTTCGACACGCCCCTGGTAGTAGAAGGTACTTCTCAAAGCAAAATCTTTTTCCCATCGTGAGCGACTCAAACGTGATCATGATTATGAGTGGTATGCCACCGTTATTGAATTCATCGGTCCCTGGGCTTATGGTTGGGTACCTGGTCAACATGGATGGCGTCCTGTTGCTGGTAGCCAACCTCGTGATTGTGATCTAGCTCGTTATGGTGACTTCTGTCCTTGGCAGTTAAATTTTGCTGGTATGAACTTTGAGTATGCCGTTGATGCTGCTGATGTAGATGAAGAAGAAAGTTATGATGTCGTTCTTCCTTCAAATAGTACCGCCACTGCCAAGGTATGATTCCTCGTGAGATTGTAATGTGTATACTTGCCCCTTTTCTTCTTAGTTTGAGATTAATCAAAGAATGAAGAAAATTGCCTTTGTGATAATACAATGTTATGACTTTAGGTATCAAAGAAGAAAAAGATAGGTCTGGTGCAGTCTTCTACTGCCGCTGTTTAGGAGACGGAAGTTCCCGACGAAGTTACCAGTCTAGTGAACGACGAATATGTCGAGGAATAAGAGGAATTTATCGATGATGAGGAACGTACAGAGACTTCTCCCCACAATCATGAGGATGGTGAGAATATTGGTGGCGGAGCTACTGAAGAAGAGATTGCCTCTGGTGGTCAAGGAGATACTTCTGTTGATGATCCTAAACTTTTTCCTTCTCCAAATCAGAGGAACGAAGATGTTGATCTTCAATCAACGATCCCTACTGGGTCGGTTTAGGAGTTCTCTTTTGGCAAGATTTATTCCTCTGGTGGACAAGTGGATATCGGTGCTGCCATGGAGATAGCTTCGGACTTTTCTTTAATTTCTCCAAATGATGAGTGGGTCGTCCTTGCTGAAACTGGTGGTGAGAAGGTCGTTGAGATGGAAGAGAGTTCCGATAGTGAGGATGCCGAAGCCCTTGCTGCCAAGGAGGCCGAATCTAAGAAGGTTTCTGGTGGTCGAAGGAACGTTGTTGATGAAGGGGCTTCCACCGATGCATCTTCGGAAGGCTTTGAGAAGGACGTGATGTATGACGGTGATGATTCCACACTTGATTGGTTGATGAAGAAAAACTTGATGTTCGTGCCTAACCCTGCTCCGGTAATCCCTGGTGAGAAAAACTCCGACGCTTTCACCCGTTAGAAAATGCAGTTATCATCCCATGACGAGGTTGCAGAAATCGAGAGAAAGATTTAGGGTCTACTTCTACTAGTCTATTAGTCGATCCACCTTCTTTCATTGCTGATATGATGGCTATCGCCGATGGGTATCAGTACGGTTTCCCTCAGCAACGTGTTCTTGAGGTAAATCATCGTACATTCCCCTAAGCTAAGTGACATGATGTTCTTTTATTGAATGTTATTATTTGTTTGTCATCAACGCAGATGATGAGGAGCGAACACTGCAACCATACTCTGTACCAATTCTTCAAGGCGAAGGCCCTGAAACTGGAGGCAAAGCTTCGTCATAGAGAAGAGGAGTTGAATGCTGCTGAGGCAATCATCGCTGCTAAGGACAATGAGATATTGGAATTGAAGAATCGACTGAAGGGGAAAGATCAGCTTGGTGCGTCCTAGGAGAAACTTCGTCCTGAACTTGCTCTTGTTCGTAATAAGTTGGAGAAGGCTCATAGCGATGCTTCGTCTTCTAAGTGTTCGTTTTCTTTCCTTGCACTCCTCTTCGTCTCTCTCTTTTGTCTTTTAGTGTCTTTGTCTCGAGTCTCCTAGCCCTATCTTCAGCGGGCGATGTCGGATAATTAGCATGGCTTCGAAGTGAGAGGACTCGCCAAGCTTCTCGAATCAGAGAGTTGGTGGAGAAAATTAAGGATGAGGCTGAAAAATGGAACGCCTGGGCCGATGAGCATAATGTCTTGGTGGCTAAGTGGCGAGAGAGGCGGAACCAAATGGTTGATATGCAGAATAGTTATAATGCCTATCGTCGTTCAGCGCTGCTTTACTATGGACTCGTGAGAATCTACGTGAGGCGCGTGAGGATATTTCTCGTTTAGAGACCAAGGTAATAAACTTGGAAGAAGAGTTGCGTCAAGCTCGTTCATCTCATGACCCTAAAGTTAAGTATTATATACGACGACTTGTTCGGGAGAGGGACGATGCCAGAGCTGAGGCCCATGCCCTTAGTAACGCTTTAAGTGCTTCTCAGGCTGATGTTGCCCGTTTAGTTGAATCTGAGGAGGATATTGAAGTTAATATGTACAGGCTTACTAAAGGGATAGAAGAAATGAGTAACGAAGTCAATCGCCTTCATCATTTAGACTCCATGAAGCAGGTAGAGTTGGATGAGTGTCAGTTTGCTTTCACAAATCTTGGATTGGATTATAAGAAAATTTCGGACGAATATGATTTTCTTGACGAGGCCCGGGACATTGTAGTTAATGAATATGAGATAGCTTCGGCTAGTGTCGAAGGTATACATTTGTTTGGTCATGAGCGGTTCCGTAATTCTAATTCTCTAACCCATTTGTGTCTTCTTTTTCAGAGCTCGAGGGACAGCTTAACCTTGCAAATGAAAATCTTAAAGAGGCTCAATCTTCCTTAGTACAGCAGCAGGGTCAGACTAAGTATTATGAGGGTTTGGCAGGATCTCGGGACGAAGCATCCAAGGAAGTTTCCCGATTGAAGTCTTCGTTGTCGCAGTCCGAACTCAAGACCACCGTAATTGCATATAAGGCTCGTTGACAGCTTGCTGAATAAGTTAACAAAACCCTGACCATGATAGAGCAGAGCCTTCAAAAGGATCATGGCATTGTTAAGCATTACTCTCGTCGTCATATGCCTGAGCCCTTAACTTATTCTTCCGATCCTTCTTCGGGAGGAAGCGTCCCTTCGTTTCAGAAGAAGAACCCAGCTAATCACGTCGGGTCTTCCAAGGGGATGTAGGTTCCCATATTCGTTATAGAAAGTTGATCTCCGTTGATTACTTGGGTTCGGGCCATTTTTTGGTGTATCTTTTGTGTTTCTTATTTAATTCCCCCAACTTGTAATCAACTTTTATGGAATGTATCATCGTTTGTTTGGATATGTACAACTCTAATTTATATGCATTGTTAGTTCAGTTACTTTTTAGATAGCGAGTACATCCAGTTATCGAAAAATGAATTAAGTAAAGTAATAAAAAGTGTTTGATGGCAATAACGAAGATAAGCACCTTCGTTATTGACATGTAACCCCGCTGGCTAACCCTTGGCCAGAGGATTCCCAAACGGTGGGGGTTGATGCAGCGTTCCCGGATATGTAATGCGTTATTGAAATATTTACATGCATCCATTCCGCTGAACCGCTGCCGTGTTGATTGGTTGGGTATCTCTTTCTGCTGGAAGCCTTCCCCATGTTTCTACACTTATAGACGCTGATAGGGGAGTCCCGAGAGATTGTATGTGGTTACTTTCCCCAGTAGAAATTTTGCAAAAAGCTTGTTTGATTGATAAGGTGAGGTCTGTTATTCCTCGTCCAGAGATAGAAACATGTCAAGCAGGTACGCTGTCTTCTTCTTCTGGTACTCTTCACGCAGATGCAGGACTACGTTGCTTTATGGATAGTATGGCTTAATATATTTCGCATTCCATGGATGTCTGAGGACTTCTCCATTTAGGTTACGCAGGTAATAAGATCCATTACTTGCGATATCATATATTATAAATGGTCCTCCCCATGTTGGTGCTAACTTGCCCCACTTTTCTCTCATTGGTATTGGGGTATAGTTCTCAGCATATACTGTCCTTCTACAAAATTTCTAATCTTAACCTTCTTGTTGTATTCTCTTGCTAATCTTCGTTGGTAATTTTCCATACTTTGTACCGATGTTTCCCTTCTTTCTTCTAAGTCATCGAGTCTTTCCAGCATCATATCCATTGTGAGGTTTTTCTCCCATGCTTCAGTCTTTGTGTTTGGCATGATAATCTCCGTTGGAATGACCGCTTCGTCCCCATAAGTGAGGAGGAAAGGGGATTCACCAGTAGCGGACCTGCGTGTGGTTCGATATGCCCATAACACATTGTGTAACTGTTCACACCATCATCCCTTGTGTTCATCCAATGACTTCTTGAGGATGAGATCAAGAGTCTTGTTTGTGGCTTCAACCTGGCCGTTGATCTGTGGGTAGATAGGGGTCGATTTGTTCTTTCTGATCTTGAAGGTATCGAAGAGCATGTCTATGTTTTTCCCTTGTACTTGTTTGCCGTTGTCAGAGACAATTTCTGCGGGGATGCCGAACCTGCAAATGATGTTTTGAAAGATGAATGTGAATACATCCACGTCCCGTATTCTGGCTAGAGATTTGGACTCCACCCACTTGCTAAAGTAATCCGTGGCTACGATCAAGAATCGTCTTTTCCCTGATCCTTCGATCAGGTGTCCAACGATGTCTATGCCCCATTTTGAGAAGGGCCAAGGACTATCTACCGAATTCAAATTCGTTGCAGGAGCATGGATCCTTTTAGAAAATCGATGGCACTCCTCGCATCTCTTAGACATCCTTGCAGCATCTCGTATCATCTGTGGCCAATAGTATCCCAGCATTTTTGCTTTATCCGCTAGTGATCTCATCCCACTATGGTTGCCTGCGTCTCCATAATGCATGTCTTTCAAAAGACGATGTCCTTCCTCTCTTGATAGGCAGCGTAGCAGCGTTCCAAGAAGAGATTTCTTATATAATATTCCATCCCAAAGGTCGTATCTCCCCGCCTTTGATTGTACCTTTCTGGCTTGCTTCAAGTCCGCAGGCAGCGTGCCTTCTTTAAGGAAAAGATGAAATTAGGTTCTCCAATCTTCTTCGTTCTTGAAATCTTCGTCTTCGTTAGCTCTTGACATAATATCATCTTCGTGAAAGTCATCGGCGATATCTTCCCCTCGCATCATCGTCGGCGATATCCTCCCCTACATCGTCTTCACGATTTGCAGCGAAGGATTCCTGTGGAGTAATCGAGGGCTCATATACTCTTGTTATCTTGATTGCCTTGACGCTTTCATCTTTTAACATGGATGATATGTATGCTAAAGCATCAGCATGTCTGAGGTCCCTTCTACATAGATGTTGGAATTTGATGTTAGGTATTTGGGATGCCAAGGTCTGGACTAAAGCCATATATGCTGAGAGACCTCGTCGTAGACGTTGTATTCCAGTACTATTTGCCGGATGACCAGCTGCGAATCGCTAGTCAGGCGTACGTCGGTAATCCCCATCTCTATTATCAAACGAAGAGCATGTACCACGGCTTCGTATTCTACGATATTGTTGGTATTCCCCTTGAATTCCAACCTCAGCGCGTGTACGATCATATCTCCGTAGGGGTGGTGATTACGATGCATATGCCCGCCCCTTCCCTATTCCTCGATTCGTCGACGAAGACATCCCATCGTCTTTGGCTTGAGGGTTCGATAATATCGACTGGATCTTTCCCGTCCTCTGTTTCTGGTATGCCCCTTACTTCCTCGTCGTTGTCCAGGGGTAAATCTGCTAGAACGTCTGCCAGGACTTGCGATTTTTGGGCAGTTTGGATCTCGTGGATGATGTTGAACTGATCAAGATGAGTATTCCATTTTGCTATCCTTCCCACTTTCCCAACACTTTTGAGAACAACTTCCAACGGTGCTTTGCATGGAACACGAACGTAATGAGTCAAGAAATAGGTTCTTAGCTTTTGGGTTGCCCATACTAGTGCCAAGATGATCTGCTCGATCTTTGTATAATTTCTTTCTGCCGGGTTGAGAGTCTTGCTGACGTAATAAATGGGTTGCTCTACCTTCGTGTTCGTCTTGACTAATACTGCACTGACTGCATCCTACGTTGCTGCTATGTAAAGGGCCAATACTTCATCGGGGTCGGGCTTTTGAAGGATCGGGATTGTGGCTAGATATTCTTTGATCTTATGGAAGGCTTCCTCGCATTCAGCGGTCCATTCGAATTTGCTCCCTTTTTTGAGGATTTTGAAGAAATGTTTGCATTTGTCCTAAGGATCCGTTGAGCTTTTGGACTTCTTTTAGGTTCTTCGGGGATGGAATCTCCACGATGGCCTGGATCTTAGAGGGATCTACTTCGATTCCCCTCTTCGTTACTAGATATCCAAGTAACTTCCCTGAGGTGACGCCGAATGTGCATTTTTCTGGATTCACTTTCATGCTATGTTTCCTCATTGCCTCGAAGATGTCCCTCAAGTCTTGATGGTGGTCCTTGCGCAGCTTACTTTTGACGAGCATATCATCAACATATACTTCTAGAGTGTTCCCGATCCACGGCTTGAGATAGCATCAACCATTCTCTGGTATGTTGCCCCTGCATTTCTCAGTCCGAAGGGCATCCTGGTGTAACAATAGAGGTCGTGCGGGGTGTATAATGCCGTATGTTGTTTATCTTCTTCTCGCCGGGGATACTTGGTTGTAGACAGAATATCCATCCATGAATGATAATTCTTCGTATCCTTCAATAGCCTCTACTAGTTGATCGATGCTTGGGAGCGGGTAACTATCCTTTGGACACACCTTATTGAGGTTGGTGAAGTCAATGCAGATCCTTACTCCTCCATTCTTTTTTGGAACGATGACCATGTTCGAAATCCATGTTGGATACTTCACTTTCTTGATGAATCCTGCTTCCAACAGCTTGCGGAGCTCTTTCTCGATGGTCTGGTGATATTCCGGTGCGACTTTTCGTATTTTATGCCTGAAGGGGGTCGTTCCCGGCTTTATACGAATCTCGTGCTGGATTATCTTCGGATCAATTCCTGGCATATCTCCTAACTTCCATGCAAATATGTCCGCATATTCCATGAGCAACTTGATTAGAGCTATTTCTCGATCTTCGTCCATTAGTGTTCCTATCTTGATGATCTTCGGATTCTCTTTAGTCCCTATGTTGACCTCCTTCATGGGATCTACAAATGTTAATGTAGGCTTCGGTTCTCCTAGGATGGGGACGTTCTTTAGCTGCTATTTGGTAGGATCTTCAGCCCCCTTATATGCTGATGTACCAGCCTCGGTATTTAGAACGGTGCTTTCCTTCGTCAAGCTTCTTCCTGATATTTCTTCGAGATATAGGTCAATTGCTTTGTCCTTGGCTGCCGCTTTGTTCTTATTTCTTCGGGATTTCCGCTGCTCGTCTTGTTCATTGTTGAGTTGATTTTGTAGAACCTGGCATTCTCGAGCGGTGGCTTGGTCTCCTTTGATTTTCATTACCCTTTCGGGTGTTGGGAATCTTAGGTACTGGTGGTACGTTGCTGCTACTCCCTTGAGTTTGTGCACCCATCTTCGGCCGATGAAGGCGTTGTAGGGGGCATAGCATCTACTACACTGAATCGAGTATCAACCTTCTTTGGTCCTGCATCTACTTGTAAAACAATATCTCCCAAAGGCTTTGTCGGTGCCCCATTGAATCCGTAGATGGTATAATACGAAGACATAAGTTGTTCGTCATTCAGCTCCATCCGTTTGAACGTGTCATAGAACAGAACATTAACCGAACTTCCTCCGTCGATGAGGATCTTCTTGATATTACACCCTGCCACTAGTAACGTGAGGACCAAAGGATCGTTGTGGTCTTCCATGTCTTCCTCGACATCCTCGGCATCGAAGGTCATAGGTGCGTTCATCCACTGCTCATGTTCGTCTACTTCTACCCCATCGATATTATACAGCTCGCAGTAATCCTCAAATTACTTTCTTAGCCTTTTCCCTATATGGGCCGTCAGAGAGGGTCCTGTAGCTTCGTAGCAGGAAATGGTATTGAGCGTTCGGTCTCCCTCGGGTAATTGGACTTGCTTGCTTCGTTTAGCCCTATCTTCGATTTATGCCTTCTGTACGTACTGCTTGAGGTCACCAGCATCAATCAACTTTTGGATCATTATCTTGAGATTCTTGCATTTATCGGTTTGGTGCCCGTTGAAGCAATGGTACTCGCAGTAATCCATTGACTTCTCGGACATTGGGTGTTGTTTTCCTTTGGACCATGGCCATTCTAGGTTCTCCCGATCCTTGATCTCCCTCAGTATACGGGTGTAGCCGGTATTCAGCTTTGTGTAAACTTGATCTTCGAACTTCCGGTCATCATGCCGATGATCGTCCCTTCGTCCTCTCTTATCTTCGTTAGGACGTTCGATTGAACCTCCCCTCTTGGATCATCTGGCTTGCTCTACCGAATTAGTCTGATGAGATCTTTGAGTCTGGGCTCTGGGATTCTCCCGCTGGATTTCCTCCAACCTGGCGTGCTTTTCAATGATTACTCGAAGGTCTCCTTCAGTCTTAGGTACACTTCCGTGAATCTCGACAAACAGTGGGCTCATTCTATCCAATCCCCATTTATAACAATTGATGCTGACCACAGGATTCCTATTGCTTGACAGATTCTCATTTCCACCTATCTCGTATATTCTCCGATCGTTTCTTTGTATCGATTTGCTAATGAGAAGAGCTTTTCCATCCCTGCATTAACGGCTTTGTTGTACATATAAGTTCTTAAGAATTTCTCAGTAAGTTGGCTGTAGGAGTCGATGGAGTTCGGTGGTAGGTTATCGAACCAGGATAGTGCTGACCCTTTTAAACTTGAAGGAAAGTATCTGCAGAGGATTGCGTCATCTTGGTCCCATCGTGCCAACATACGATTGTAATACCGAAGGTGGGCCGCGGGATCGTTGGATCCATTGTAACACTCGAACGCTGGGATAGGGCACTTCTGAGGAATGAGAGCTTTGGCCAAATGCGGAGTCAGCGGTGTGGTGTTGGATTCTCTCATCACCTCTTCTAGTCTTCCTCCCCTTGCCTTGCTTTTAACTGCTTGATTTCAGCCATCATTTCTGTACGAAGGTTTTCCATTGCAAGCTGGTGGTCGTCTTCGATTGTGGATCTTCATGCTCATTGGTCCTCGCTATCGAAATAGTCTGACTCTTCTGGAACGTAATCCGGATCAGATAACCGGTTTCCCCTGGCAGCTCTTCGATTTAATGGTTCAGGATTGTTGACGTTGGCCACTACCATCCTTCGGTCTTGATTAGGCGGCGGTGCCTCGGAGTTAGCTTCATCGTGTAAGTTTTCTACCTCGGCACTGTGAGCGATCCTATCTTTGAGTAGTTGGTTTTCTTGTGCCAGCAGAGCCACGACGTCTGCATACACCTTCTGATTCTTCCTCAACTCCTCGATCTCAGCCAACATCTGTACGGAGTGTTTCGATCCCTGGTTCGGAGTCCCTACTTGTACCTGTCCATGATAGGTGTAGAATACACCGTATTTACTATCTAGTAGTTACGCTTTCTTTGCTATTTTTCTTGTGAATTATGTACTTTATGTGTGTTTTTGAGTTATTAGGTACTCTTGAGTTGCACGGAGCAAAAGGAGAATAAATCACCCATTTAAAGTGAAAAAGAACGGAAAGACCAATTCACAGGCGAGCGAAGCTAGCTACGGGTGAGCAAAGAAGTGAATAGGCAGTCGGTTCCGCGAAACCGACAAGCCATGCAAGAACTGGGGGCCCTTTTCCTATTTGGATGGCTAGAGTTATTTCTGGGTAACCCCTTATCTGCTTCACCTGGGTGGTTATATCCTACCTAATTTCTTACACCACACCTAAATCAGAGAAAATGATTTCTCAATCATTTTTCCCATCTGAAAATCAGAAATTGAGAAAGAACAATAAATGGTCATTTGTTAATCCGGATCGACACTCCGAGAAATTAAGAACAGAAATTGAAGACATGGATTACTAGTCGAACTACAGAATGGGCAAGAGATTGAAATGGATTTGAATCACAAATTGATGAAGAACACAGATGAGTTGAGATCGATGAGAGTTTTCAATTTGTTGCAGTAAAGAACGAAATGGTGGCGAGAAGATCCAGAGAAGAATGAGGGTTTGAATCTGACTCTGCTGTTGGAGGAATGAAACCAGAAATTGAGAGATGGACAAAGCTCAAGATTCGATTAGGGTGAGAATACTGATAAGATGAACCTCGAGATTGGAGTTAATGTTGTTTGTCGATTTGTAAATAAAGGGAGTTGGATTTGTGATGATTGCGTCCGTAATGGGGATTATCATGGAACTGGTGGTTATGAAAGTGAGCTTGACTAGATGGATCTGTTGCTTATGATGGTGGAAGTATGGGTCTGTGTTGATTAATCTGAGTATCGAGGGTTGATGATATTATCAGGGAATTCGAATGAAGCATTGGGTCGAGTCTCAGATTTGAATGTGTTGCTGAGTTGAAGGAAGATGGAGCTGCTTGTATTATGCAGCTGATGTTTGAGGGTCTTGTGTTATTGCAGGTTTGTCTTGGTTATTGGGTGATGTTGCTGCTGTTGTTTCAGCTGGAATTGCAGGTCTGGGTTCTGCTGGTGGTGTTGTGATGATGCAGTGAATATAGCCTTAGTACTGTGGCTGTTGTTCTAAGCATCAAGTGGTAGTATGGCTAACTAGTGATGGGCAAGCTAGAGTTGGATTTGGTTGGGTTCTGCTGATGGTACTGAGGAAAAGGTGGTGGTTGTTATGGTGTGCAGAATGGTAGATGAATTTGGTGGCTGTGGTTGAGAATTGCAGGTTAGGGTCTCAACCTGTCTGAGTAAGAAGCTCAAGAGATGAACCTCAAGTTAGGGTTTGCCACTTCTCTGGGTTCATGAGGGATGCAGAAATTGGTTGATGATTAAAGGGATTTGAGGAAGAAGAGATGAAATGGGTTTGCTGCCATAAGTTACAAGGATGTTTGCTGAGTTAGAAATGGCTCTGTTGACATTGAAGTCTGAGATGAGCTGCAAGCTGGTGGCCTGAGGCATTGTTGCTGCTGCTTGTGGAAGGAGGAGGCTAAGATGCTGCTACTGGGATTGCAGGGCAAAGCCCTGAGCTGAGGTGAAGCTATAGGATTGATGCTGTTGTTTCAGGTGGAGTTGAAGCCACAGTGGAGGTGGCAACTGAGATGTCAGTGAGGACAATGGTGAAGTGCAACTCAGTTGCAGTTGGTGGCAGTGCAGCTGCAGGTGGAATGTGGTTGTCCTGGGTTATTGAGGTGAGAAAGGTTATTGACAGAGTTGCAGCTGTGCTCTGGTGGTATTGCAATGTTGGCAGAGTTGTGATGAATGAAGTGAATGCTATAGATGTATGCTAGGAATGGCAGGTGGAGCTGAGGGTTTGATGGCAGCTGAATGATAGGCTTGTGTTGGACTGAGATGGAGAATGAGTTTGTGTTGAATGATCTGAGCACATTTGCTGCTATGGGTTTGGTTCATTATGAAGTATATTGCAGGGTAACTGATAATGAGCACTGAATTGAGTGATGGAGAAGGTGCAGGCCAAGATGGCTGCCCAAGAGTGCTGATGCACAATGATAGTGCAGCACTGGAAGCCACAGAATGGCTGGACTGAGGCTGTGGTACAATCATTGTGCAAACAGCTCAGGTCTCTGACTGGCCTGGAAGGCTAACCAACTTAGCCTATGCAGAACTGTGGCCTGGTAAAGTCAGCCCAGTTAGACACCAGCATATCTGAGTCGGTGCTGACTCATGAACCTGACTCGGTTTGACTCGGTCCTACCGAGTTGACTCGCCGAGTTGACCGAGTTGACTCACTGAACCGGTGACCGGGCGGACTTTGCCGGTCACCTGAGACGTTTTCCGGCAACCTTTCCGGCCAATTTCCGGCCACAATACCAGATTTCCGGCGACCACTTTTGGGACATATTTTCTACATGGGTTTCTCCTTCTTATGGGCTTGGTGGATTTTCATCTAATGGACTTTGAAGACTAGACCTAATTTTAGAAGTTGGAGAAAAGCTATAAAGGGAAGGTCTTCTACAACTTATAAAATATATCTTATTTCTTGGAACTTTGGAGAGCCGCTTTTGTTTTACGCTTCTAGGGTTTGCTTTTGTTCATCTTCTTCATTATTCAGCTTATATTTTTGGTGATGAACTCCATAGCTATGAGTAGCTAAATTCTCTATTATTGGTTAAGGATGTAGTCCAATTTCTAAAACTTGTGTTTGCTTTATGTATTAGTTTTCTCTCTTGATTATCGTTCAATTCTCTCTGTTTTTATGATCACATGATTGAAGTATTGTGATAGGATTATGATGTTTGATTAGTTAAGTGGCCAATTAATTGAACTTGCATCTTAGTCCATAGCTATTTTAGGGTTTTTCATCAAGCGATAACCTTGAATATAAGTAGCATGATATGTTTACGGTTTGTAGTGATACACTCTCGTAATCATATGTAGAGTTTGACCATTGTCCGAATTGTTATGTGCAACGCATGACAATTGCATTGATTAGCCTATTTCTCGAAACTTAATGCTCCTAGGAATTGAACTTGATTAGCGCAAGGCGTTAGGTTATTCTTTAGGTAGAATTCACATACGCAGCCCTAATGTGTGTGTTGAATAACTTAGGAAATTAATAGATTATCTTGCTCTCTTGATTCTCTAGGCTTTTGATAACACAAGAGATTAAATCGTAATTCTAATCATATATGCAAGCACATGTCTAAGATTGAAGATGAATTCCTTGACCAATATCTTTCTCCATTGATTACTTTCTACAATTTACTTTGCTTTTAATTTTTTTATTGCTTAAATAGAAATAAGAAATCCCCCAATTGGTTACTTTAAGAAATTGATTACGAAATAACTACAATTGCCTCCCTGTGGATACGAACTCTTTCTTATCATATACTTTAGGAAAGTGAAATTATTTTTGACGCACACGACAAATGATCAAATTTTGGCGCCAGATTCTGCCGGGGAGGAATACGGCTAGTTATTAAGTTTTTAGTTTCTTTTTACAATTTCTGCTTTCATCTTTGCTTTTTGTTTCTTGTCTTGTTTCTCACTTGTTTTGGAGAATTGTTTTCAGGTGCCTAATCCCTGGCTTCTAAGGATTGGAATTATCCAAGGTGCGGGATAGCTACTCGACGCGGCACAATACTCCAACCAAGTCAAGACACAACGGACGAGCACGAGTTGGAAGTAGGAGAAGAGATTTTCCAACAACAAGAAGAAGGAAAAGAGGTTCCATTCGTAGAGGAACCACACGTGGAAGAAGAAGCAGCAATGGGTGATGCAAATCGTTCACTCAAGGACTTAGCTTCTCATAGGCTTGATATACAACAGGGGTGTATTCAAACGGACTCTACTTTTGAGATTAAGCCGGGGTTGCTTAGAGAATTACCAAATTTCCATGGCATGGTGAATGAAGATCCAAACAAACATCTTATGGACTTCCACACCATTGTCACGGCCATGCTTCCAGCGGATGTTGCAAACGGATGGTGCAATGTTGAAAGTTTTCCGTTTCTCTTTAATGGATAGTGCTAAGGATTGGTTGTTCTATTTACCTCCCGGAAGTGTCACAACATGGAATGGATTGAAGAAACTCTTTTTAGAGAGATATTTTCCTGCATCAAAGGCTACTCAAATTCGCAAGGAGATTTGTGGGATGAAGCAAAATGTGGGGGAATCCTTATATGAATGTTGGGAACGATACAAGAGATTGGTGGCAAGCTGCCCTCACCACCAATTTAGTGATGCTATGATCATCCAATATTTCTATGAAGGACTCCAATCAAGTGATAGGAATCTCCTCGACGCTGCGGGTGGTGGTGCACTAGTTAACAAGACGGTGGCGCAAGCTAGAGAGTTAATTGAAAACATGGCAGCGAACTCACAACAATTTCTGAGTCGTGGTTCGGATGTGATTCTAAGAAGGGTGAGTGAGGTAAGCGAGGTTGAGGAACTTCGTCAACAAATGGGTAACATGAACGCAATGCTTCAACAAGTTGCAGCCGCGGTGATACCAAGTTCCTCTCAAGCTTATGAAGACGAGCAAGCTAATGCGATCTTTCCAAATCAACAAAGACGGTATGATCCCTACTCCAACACTTACAATCCGGGATGGAGAGATCACCCCAATTTTAGCTATGCCAATAAGCAAGGAGTGATTCAACAACCTAGTTTCAACAACCCGAGTGGATTTCAACCTCAACAACAACAATTCCAACCGAGACAACAATTTCAACAACAACAACAACCTCAATCTATGGGGTCCAATATGGAGGAGTTCTTTGAAATCTTTTATTCAAAGAACGGAGAGTTCGGTTAAGGAGTTGCAAACTCAAGTTGGTTATATGGCTATGGAGTTGAATCAATTGAAGGCACAAAATGGTGGGAAACTCCCTTCTCAACCTATCAACCCAAAAGAGGGTGTTAATGCAATTACATTGAGAAGTGGTACACAACTTGTGCAACCCGAAGTTGCTGATTCGGGCGCGGTGGAAACAACAAAGGAACCTGTTTTGGAGGACAAAACCGAGGATTCTCCCCAAACTTCTGAGGTACCTATTTCTAACTCTAAAACTCCGGTTTCTACTTATATTCCTCCTTTGCCTTTCCCTCGCAGATTTGCAAATTCCAAGAAGGCGGAACTAGAAAAGGAGATTTTGGACATTCTTAAGAAGATCCATGTGAACATACCACTCATAGATGCTATCAAGCAAGTTCCAAAGTATGCAAAGGTGTTGAAGGACTTGTGTACCAATAAGCAAAGGCTCAAAGGTAATGAAGTGCTTAGTGTGGGGGAGAATGCTTCGGCAATCTTACAACACAAACTCCCACTTAAGTGCAAGGACCCTGGAAGCTTTGACATTCCCGTCATAATTGGTAACACCATATTTAATAAAGCTATGTTGGACTTAGGTGCATCCGTTAATGTTATGCCTGCGTCTATGTATAATTCACTTGATCTTGGTCCTCTTAAAAAAGTCTGGAATTGTGTTGCAATTAGCCGATCGTTCTAATGTCTACCCAATGGGTATTGTTGAGGATGTTCTTGTGCGGGTTAATCAACTTGTATTTCAGCGGACTTTTGCGTGTTAGAGATGGATGAAGGTTCACCGGACTCGTCTCTTCCATTGCTACTTGGGCGTCCCTTCATGAAAACGGCGAAAACCATTATTGATGTGGACAAGGGAACACTAACTATGGAGTTCGATGGAGAAATAATACGTTTCAACATTTTCGAGACGATGAGATATCCTAGTGATGTCCACTCTTGTTTCTCCATTGATGTGATGGACACATTGGCGCAACAAATGTTTGAGTTGAATGGTGTTGATACTTTGGAAACCGTGCTCACTACACCTATTGACAGTGGTTATGCGTATAGTGATGAGATTAAAGAAACCATTGGTTCTCTTGACTCATTACCGGAAAAATCAGCAATTAAGAATATTTCATATGCTTCTTTACCTTGCAATAATGAAAAACTTGTGCCATCTATTGTTAAATCTCCAAGTTTAGAATTGAAACCTCTTCCAAGTCACTTAAAGTACTTGTACTTGGGTGACAATGAAGACTTACCCGTGATTGTTTCTAACGAGCTTAATAAATTACAGGAGCAAAAACTTCTAAGGGTGCTAAGGAAGTACAAGACGGCCATAGGATGGAAAATCGCCGATATCAAGGGTATAAGCCCTGCCTTTTGTATGCATAAGATTCGTGTGGAGGATGATTCAAAGCCTACAAGGGAAGCGCAACGTCGTTTGAATCCTCCCATGATGGAAGTTGTGAAAAAGGATATACTCAAGCTTTTGGAAGTGGGTGTTATCTACCCCATATCCGATAGCAAGTGGGTAAGCCCGGTACAAGTAGTACCAAAGAAATCAGGTGTGACAGTGGTGGAGAATGATAAGAATGAACTTGTCCCAACTCGTGTGCAAACCGGTTGGAGGGTTTGTATTGATTACAGAAAATTGAATGCCACCACTAGAAAAGATCACTTTCCCTTAACTTTTATTGATCAAATGCTTGAACGTTTAGCTGGACACTCTTACTATTGCTTTCTTGATGGCTATTCAGGTTATAATCAGATTGTGATAGCACCGGAGGACCAAGAGAAAACCACTTTCACTTGTCCTTTCGGTACTTTTGCTTATAGAAGGATGCCTTTTGGCTTATGCAATGCTCAGCTACCTTTCAAAGGTGTATGGTAAGTATCTTTTCGGAATATGTTGAAAACATAATCGAAGTGTTCATGGATGACTTTAGTGTCTTTGGCGATTCTTTTGACCTTTGCTTGAACAATTTGTCTCTAATCCTTGAACGATGTGTTGAAACAAATCTTGTGCTAAATTGGGAGAAGTGCCATTTCATGGTAACTCATGGCATAGTTTTAGGCCATATAATATCTTCTAAAGGCTTGGAAGTCGATAAATCTAAGATAGACCTTATTCGTGCTCTAACCCCTCCCACTACGGTGAGGGAGATTCGCTCTTTTCTTGGTCATGCAGGTTTCTATCGTAGATTCATCAAGGACTTTTCCAAGATAGCATCACCACTTTGTAACTTATTGCAAAAAGATGTGGTTTTTAACTTTGATGAGAAATGTATGGCGGCATTCAATCGTTTGAAAGAACTTTTGATTTCAGCCCCTATCATTAAACCACTGGATTGGAGTAAGCCTTTTGAGCTCGTGTGTGATGCAAGTGACTATGCGGTTGGTGCGGTGCTTAGGCAGCGTGTGGGGAAGATACCTCATGCCATTTATTATGCTTCTAGAACGTTAAATGAGGCCCAACAAAACTACACAACCACTGAAAAAGAGTTATTAGCCATTTTTTTTTGCTTTAGAAAAGTTTCGCTCTTATCTAATTGGTACAAAAGTTGTTGTCTTTTCTGATCATGCAGCGCTTAAGTACTTGCTTACAAAGAAAGAGGCGAAACCGAGGCTCATACGATGGATCCTACTCTTGCAAGAGTTTGATATTGAAATCAAAGACAAGAAAGGAATTGAGAACACCGTTGCGGATCACTTGAGCCGACGTGCTGTGGACAAGGAGACTATCCCGTTGCGTGAGAGTTTCCCCGGACGAGCAACTATTCTCAATTGCCTTTGGAGAACCATGGTACGCTGATATTGTTAATTACTTAGTGTCTAAACAAATCCCAAAGAACTTGTCTCGTGCTGAGAGGGACAAACTTAAGAAGTTAGGAAACCAATACATATGGGATGATCCATACTTATAGAAACATTGTAGTGACCAAGTAATACGTAGGTGTGTTCCCGAAATTGAATTTAATTCTATCTTGTCTTTTGCCACTCATATGCTTGTGGAGGACACTTTGGGAGTAAGAGAACCACTCTCAAGGTATTAGAATGTGGTTTCTTTTGGCCAACTTTGTTTAAGGATGCACATGCATTTTGTATCACATGTGATAGGTGCCAAAGAACCTAAGCAATCTAGGTGCTCGAAATCAAATGCCGCAAACTATTATTCAATTTGTGGAGGTTTTTGATGTATGGGGAATTGATTTTATGGGCCCTTTTGTCAATTCTAATGGGAATTATTATATCTTGCTTGCTGTGGATTATGTCTCGAAATGGGTGGAAGCTAAGGCCACCCCAACTAATGATTCTAAAGTTGTTTCAGATTTCGTGCAAGCTAATATATTTGCAAGGTTTGGCATTCCAAGGGCTATAATTAGCGATGGAGGTTCACACTTCAAAAACAGGTTCTTGCAAAGCTTGTTAAGGAAGTACAATGTGTCGCATAGGATTGCAACTCCCTACCATCCGCAAACAAATGGACAAGCCGAAGTTTCCAACCGAGAGGTGAAATCCATTCTTGAAAAGACGGTGAATCCCACAAGGAAAGATTGGAGTTCGCGACTTAATGATGCTTTGTGGGCGTATAGAACCGCATATAAAACACATATTGGGATGTCTCCTTTTAGGCTTGTTTATGGTAAACCTTGTCACTTACCCGTGGAAATTGAGCATAAGGCGTTTTGGGCTATTAAGCAATGCAACATGGAGTTGGATGGGTTGGAAAGCAAAGAAAGTTACAACTTCAAGAGCTAGAGGAGATTCGCAATGATGCATTTGAAAGCTCACGGATTTACAAGGAAAAAACGAAAGCTTTTCATGATAATATGATTTCTAAGAAACAATTTTGCATTGGACGGAAAGTGCTTTTGTTTAATTCTCGCTTGCAATTATTTCCGGGTAAATTAATGTCACGTTGGATTGGACCTTTTATTGTGACTAATGTGTTTTCTCATGGTGCGGTGGAAATTCGTAGTTTAGCTACGGGTAATGAACTTAAAGTGAATGGGCACCGGTTGAAACCATATTATGAGAACTTCTCTTCGGATGTCGTGGAAGGAGTTAATCTTGTGGAAGTGCTCCTCCGGAGGAGTCATAGAAAGCAAGGAGATAGTCGGGTGACGACTTTAAACCAAGCGTTAATTGGGAGGCAACCCAAAGGATGAGTATTTCTTGTCTTGTATTTATTTCTTTTCTTGTTTTTAGTTTTTTCTTGTTTTGTTTTCTTTGTTTTTTTCCGATTTCTTATTAGGATTTCCCACCTTGACTTACTTTGGAAGATTCAATTTACATTGAGGACAATGTAAAGTTTAAGTGTGGGGGGTGGTTTATGTTGTAAATTTTTGCAATTTTTCAACTTTTTTGTGAACTAGTGAATAAGAAAACTCCAACTTGTAGTTATTTAGAGTCACATAGTATACATGTCGCTAAGATTACATCGAAATTCTCATAATAGTGACTGAACTTAGAGATGACAGAGAACATGATCGGGTTTCTTAATTGTATGAGAGTTAAAGTTGGATTTAACCATGCCGGTGGCAAATAAGGTGCATCGAATTCGGTATTAGAACAGTGATCCCCTATAGTGGAGACTACCCATGTTACATAATGTGAGGCACCAACCTTCAATTCTTTGTACCTGTCTAAATTTGTGCTTTTAGAGTGTGTGTCACCGTACGTAAATTCCGGGCAGAATGGTGAGCTGCCCAACTTCCCACCATAGAAGCACTATTTTGATCTCTTGAGTGCTATTTTTATCAACCATGTTGGTGACATCGAATTGCTAACTTACATACCACTTGTGATCTTGTTCGCAGATTAGCACCATCCACCTTATCTCTCTACACCGACACGGGTCCATAGAAACACCATCATCATCACCAAGAGGAGCATCACAAATTCGAAGGAAAGTTGAACACGTTCGAGGTTTACAAGCAACAGTACAGAAATGGGCAGATTTCAGATTTGAGTAAAGCAACAAGACAAGGAGCAGAATTTTTATAAGTTGAAGACTATTGTATAAGAGCGAAATTATCAAGGATGAGAGTTCGAGAAGTTTATGATATCAAGACATACAAGTTGTGAAGAATCAAGTGGTAAAGTGCTTACACCATGGCCTATTGTATTTTATTTTGTATTTATTTTTCTCTTGTCTCTTTAGAAAAAAAAAAAAAGAAAAAACAAAAATAATTTTTAAAAAAAAAAAAAAAGACAAGAGAAAATTTTTAGGTTTGTTAATAGTTTTTATTATTTTGTTTTATTTTTTTTATTTTGTATTTGTTTTATTTCTTATGTTCAAAAAAAAAAAAATGAAAAAAAAAAAGAAAAAAGAAAAAAAAAAAAAAAAAGAAAAAACGAAAATTAAAAAAAAAAAGAAGAAAAAGAAAAAAAAGAAAAAAGAAAAAAATATATATTAGATTTTGGGTTTGTATTGTATAGTTTGTATTTAGTTTTGTATTCTTTCAATAAAGCCAAGGGAAAGAAGGAATATCTATAATGAAGTTTCAAGCGATGGTAGGCCCGAGAAGATGTATAAAATGAAGCCTACGGTGATACCGCAAGTGCACGGTGTCTTGGTTGTAGGACTGAGCAAGTGCGGGTCGAACCACAGAGACTTGTGGTGCCCTATATGTGATCAATGGCTTTCTAAAACTGATTTCAAGTGAAGGTAATGTAACACAGATGGTTTTGCAGATATTTTTGTGCCGATACGGCAGTTTTGTAGTGAAATAAACCTAAACTAAGGTAAACAAATAGTGACAGGGGATGCTAAGGTCTCAATTCCACCACTAACTCCTATTCTATGCTCAACTGAGTTGAGACTTTCTTGCCCTGTGACAGATAAGGGCAGGGTGTCAAACCCACCACTTATCTAAGGGGTTTCTCCAAGTGATAACTTAAATAGCAGCTAAGGCACTAACCCTAAGTACTAGTTGTCTAATTTAGCACAACTAGTCAGGGGAATTAGTATTAACATTAAAAGCAAGAGCTGAATCACTCTCAACTCAGTCTTAACCTAACTACAGTGCATCCATGGCTTTGGTATGCACTTTGTGAGAAAAGAGTTGAGGTGATAAAATTTAAAGCTATCTAAAACAATAATCTCTCAAGAACATTCAACACAGTTCAAAACATAATTGGGAATTAGGGTTTCAGTGAAACCCTAGCACTTAAATTAAAACATCATAGAATAACAGAATACAAAATTAAAGCTAAGATGAAGCACTGGCTAGCCCAGGCGTAACCCATTTCATCTTCTTCACTCTCTATTTATACAAGCAGAGCAAACCCTAAAACAACAAACCCTAATTTCATTTAAAAACATAAATTAAATGGAAACTTCTCTCACCCATGTCGCTCCAACCGCTCCCTCTTCGTCAATCAATCGGCTCTGACGGCTACTCTAGCTTCCCCTTGATGTATTAATAAAAACCCTAACCTATCTCTGTCTAGTTCTCTCTTAGCTCCTAGGAGAGAAGCTACAAAAGGACTAGAAAGTGATGAGGTGAGGTGGTGCGACTTGGGTTGTCAGGAGATGGTAGAGTTGGTGGAGAAGGTGGCTGGTCGGGTGAAGAAATGGAGGAGCAGAGCTCTGCTCTGGGTTTTGCAGAGGGGTTGTTCGAGAAGAAAGAGAAAGTGAGAGGAGGAATGGGTCGATCGAATAGGGGTATAGGTGTATGGGTCGCTTCGGTGTTGCACGGGTGCATCTAGGTTTGATGAGAAGGGCCTAGCGAGCGTAGGATTTAGCTGGGAAGATCTGAACGGACAAGAATGGTAGCCGGTCTCGGTGTGATCTGGTGTTGTACGGGATCATCGAGATATAGATGTAAACGATGGAGCGACCGTTGGATGTAGCCAGGCGAGATCTTGACGGCTCAGAGTGAGCGGGCTCGGATCCGGGTCGTGGGTAGCTCTAGCCCATGTCTTCCTTGTTGGGTTGCAACTGATTCGCGCGCGGGCTTTGGCTATCTGCTCCATAGATGCTCGACTCCAATTCTTCGCTCCTTGGCTCCTCAGATTCTCCGAGCTTTATTTATTACCTAAAAACACAAAATTAATTAATACAAATATTTATTCTTGAAAACAAAGAAAACACAGAATCTGGGATAATATCTGATTCTTGAGCACAAAAGATGAGTAAAATGCCAATAAAAAGGTGTATAAATATGCACTATTTGGCACTCATCAAATACCCCCAAACCTGAATTTTACTTGTCCTCAAGTAAAACAGAAAATAAGAAATCCTAACTATACCACCTGCCATTTGGTCTCTCGATGCATTTAGCGTATGCACTAAGCCTTTAAACCCCTAGGTGTCCCTAGTGGACGAGTTGTAGTCTCGTGAGGGTTTACAAGAGGTGTACCCACAAAACCTTCTCCAACTTCGAGTGTAAAAGAGTCTCAAGCCTCCAAGAAGCTATGAGGACATAGAGTTTCGCATGCTAGTAAATGAAGTTAGAACTATCGAAGAACGCATTCTCATCCTTAAGTGCTGAGCGAGAAGTAACCATACCATATGAAAGAATTCGGATTCGATTGTGATCATAAGTCTCAACTTCTGCCTCACCATTAGGGTTTTATGATAATTGCACTCAAAAAGATCGCTTTTTTAGTCTCTCATGTGTGCAGGCGGGAATAAAGAGAGAAATCCTGCACACGTTGTAGGTAAGAAGGATAACCTTCCGAAATAAAATCTGGAGACTCCACAGATGTGTGGACAAAAAGAATCTTTTTCTGATGATCTCTAAGGAAGGAAATCAACCATTAGCAAGGGTGGGAGTACTCACTCACTTCTCACCCGATCGGCAATTAATATCACTCTCTCATAAGAAACCATAGAAACGTCTTCAATCTTCGGTCTTCGGTCTTCATTCTTCAACTATTGATGACGAACTTCACAAAAACTTAATAATAATTTTTTTTTTTTTTTTTTTTTTTTTTTTTTTTTAACTTTGTGGTAACTAGACACAGAAAATAAACTACAATTTTATTTTTTTTATTTTTTTTTTTTTTTTTTTTTTTACAAACACTAACAACGATAAAATTTAAATTTTCACAAACTTCATTAATTCTCATCTTCTTTTCCTTTCTTTTCTTTGTTGCATAAAAACCTTGGACTATCTCAACTTTTCTTTCAATATTCGATTCCGTCTCGGTTCTCGACGATGATGTGTTTCTATGGGTCTTGCTTGATTGAGAGAGAGAATGATGCTAACTACAAATCGGTATTTAGAAGGAGTTTTCATCTTTAGACGTCACCCTCATGATTGACGGAATTAGCACTCAAGAGATCAAAAGTAGTCTTTGAAAGTGGTGCGAAGTTGGGTAGCTCACCATTCCTACCCGGAATTGACGTACGGTGACACACACTCTAAAAGCTTTTCTAGAAAGTCACAAAGAGTGAAGGTCGGTACCTCTCTTGATGTAAAATGGGTAGTCTCCACTATGGGTGATCACAATTCTACTACCGAATATCTAAACAAAGACCTAATTCGCCCTCAGGTATGGTTAAATCCAACTTTAACGCTCTAATCAACTAAGAAACCCGATTGCGTTTTCCGGTACTTCCAAGTTCTGTTATTTCGGTCGTAATCTCTATGTAAACATAGCTAAAAGCATGCTAGTGACTCTAAAATCTCTAAAGTTGGAGGTTTTACAAAAAGAGTTTTTTTTTTTTTTTTTTTTTTTTTTTTAATTGAAAATAATAAAAGATTAAAAAGACTAAAAACTCTAAATGCAAAAATATGCAAATGTACCCCCAAACCTAAATCAAACATTGTCCTCAATGTGTCACGAGATAGGAAAAATTTAAACAAATCACGTACCACGAGAACTATCTTTGATAAGATAAAAGGGAAGAGATTACCGGATGTCGGCAAAGAGCAAGGTTGAGCTTCATTCGTCAAGGCTAGAATCCAATATTCTCAACGGAGATCATATCGGATTAGCATAATATATGTGCAAGAAGACTCAACCGAATCAAGAAAAGAAAAATTTTAACAAGTCCTACTGGATATATACAAAGAAAATTCACCATACACTAACAATCTAAAGAGTTGAGGATCAACCCAATAGAAAATATGTACACACATTAACAGCCTTACACAAATATAATATGAGAGTACACGTAAGATCGTGTATGTGAATGAGTTTCCCAAACCTAAACTTGTGAACGGGTGTGTTTGAAAGCACAAAGTCTTGCAATTTTAAAGGTACATCATGCAAAAGGTCTAACTCAAAATGAGTTTTACTAATAACAGGAAGATATACGCATTCCAACTGTGGCTCTTTAAAAGTGTTATACTTTGATGCAAAATAGTCCAAGAGGACTTGGGAAGCACAAAGCTCTAGGCCTAAGTTAGGCATTTTCAGAAAAGTTGGTTTTGCAATTTTGTGACAAACTACACCTAGGTTGGGTGAAGGAGTTTCAATTTGTGACTCAGGAGAGAGGTTAGGTACATCTAAGTTATTTTCATGTATAAAATCATTTGCACCGTCACACTCTTTCCTAAGGTCAGGAGTGGGTAAATCATGGTCTTTTTCACAGGACAATTCCACATGATCCATATCAACATCACATGCATGAATATCAGAAGAAGCATCATTCATAGGGTTCACAGAAGAGACAATTAATGTCTCTGAACCTAAAGATTCTACTACATTTTCAAAATATACATGCTCTTCATATTCATCATCATCATCATCATCATAGCAAAAATCCATCTCTCCATTCAAAATTGTAGTATTTTTAGTGTACTCATCTACCTCTAGATTAGGTTCATATTCAATGTTAGTTGCATGAGTAAGACTAGAAACACTATTTTCAATCCTATCATTTTGTAACTCAATCAGGTTCCTTTGAAGAATCATCTTGAGTTGTTCCATTGAAGGAGAGTCTTCACTAGTGGGTATGCATTCCTCGTATGGATATTCAATGTATGGTTGTGCATGAGGTTCACTAGAGAAGGGAAATTTAGACATGTTGCTATATGGATGGTCATGCATTGCATTCATTTCAAGCCTAGCATTTAGCTCCATGAGTGTATCCATTGTTGATTGCAAACTAGGAGTTGGGGGAGTATAAAATTGTTCATCTCCCCACTGTGGTGAATGATGCATGTGTGCAGGTTGATTATGGTCCCAATAGTCACTTCTAGACACTTCGTTCATTGGATTATCATGGTTTTCCCTAGACTGTCTAAAATCATGCAAGATATAACAGTATTCAGCAAGGTGGTCTAAGCCACCACATAAGGTGCAAGCATGCGTTTCATATTGCCTAGAAAAACTAGATTCGACAGATTGCCTTTCTAAAGTGATTGCCTATCTAAAGCAGATAGCCGAGCCTCTAATTGATCTAAAAGTGATGACTGGGTATGAGGAGAGTGTTCATTCTCAACCTGTGATGGATGATACATGTGCTCATAGTGATTAGGGTATGTGAGGTCAGGGCCCCGAGAAGGCGCATAAAATTCTCTAAAATCACTATGGTATGTGGGGGTTCATTCCGTGAAGCGTGCCCGTAAGCACGCTCTCTAAGGGATTTGTTTCCATCCCAGATTTGGACCAAAATCCCGACATGATTTAGCTCTCAAATTGAACTCACAATCTAATTTTGGTTTTGGTGGGATTGGTTTGGTTTATTGGGTTTCATTTGGTTTGTTGGGAAAGTTTGGTTTATGTGGGCTTGTTGTTTGGTTTTTGTGGGAAGCCCAAGTGAGTTGTGTGCATGACCTAGGTTGTGTGAGCTCAATTTGGTTTAAAAGGGAAAATGTACAGCCAACAAAGTGATTTGATTGTGAGCAGCCCAGAAGAGAGGTTCTAGCCTAGATGGTCAGCTTAAATGAATTGAGTTAATGAGTTTTTGTGCAGCCAGAGTGAGCAAGAGCCTGCGAGAGAGGCTTATGGTTTAGTTATGTGGGCTGATGGTTAAGTGCAAAGCCCAAGCAGGTGTGGGTCTTGGTTTGGTTTAAGCCCAGAAAGTGTGGCTTATGTTAGCCTGTGTTGATTAGCCCTGCACGGTAAGGCTTGGCAGCCCGAGGTTGGGTTGAGTTTGGCTCATTTGGTGTAAGCCAGTGAACTGGTTTGATCGGCTGAGCTCTAGTGCTCAGTTTTTGTTTATTGGGCTCAATTGTTATGTGCAAAGCCCATCGATTTGGGGTTTAGTTTGGTCGGCGAGTTGGCAACCCGGGGATTGGCAGAGATTGGCACAAATAGGAGAGCAGCTCAAGCTCTCCACATATAGGCAAATTCACACACGGGGTAACACAGACTAGCACAAATTGATAGATTTTCTCACAGGACTAAGCACCCGGGAGTGCTTTATTGTCTTGAACAAGACAAACTTAGTATCTCACAAAGACAAAGTGATATACAATTCACAAAAGAAATGACCCAATTTCTCAACAAAGATAAGAAAACATTCACAAAGACAGATAGACAATGGCTCAACTCGCAGCTTCGAGGAGCCGGAGAGTTAGAGCATAATTCGCAGCTCAACCACAGCTCAACTCACGGCCTTCAGGGGCTGGAGTTCACATTACAGGCGAGATACAACAAGGGCTATGTGATAACTGGTTTCCAAGAGGCAAGCACAAACTCAACGGCTCGGGTGGAGTTTAAGCTCAAACTTGCGGCTGTGGGGATGCTCAAGGATTCTCGTGAGGCTCACACAAAGGTTCTGGCAATTGGCAAACAGGGCTCATGCAAATGGCAGATGGCTCACAGGGCTTAGGGCTCAACTACAGGCTGTGCAAATGGCTCACCAAGGTTGTGTGCATCTCAATGATTGCACAACTTTTGTGCTCAGACAACCCAGAGCAATGAGACAGCCTAGGTTGCTAAGCACAGACTAAGCACAAAACAGGGTAGATAGCTCAAAAATTTCAGGCTTAAAAGCACATGCTATGCTCGAGGTTGGCTCAAAAATCACACAAATTTGCAGCTAATCAAGACAGTATGCACACATTGCGATTCGGGGTTAACTTGACTAACAAGGTGCGGGGTAGTAACTCAAAAAGCACAGTTGATACGGGACTCACAACAGGTCTTTGATTCACTTAGTTGGTTTCAACTCACTCTAGCATGCATAATGGTGCTTCTTTGCTCAAGCTCACAAGCCACAGGATAGCAATACACGGGGCTGTCGCATTTTGGTTCAACAGGCTCAACAAGCTAGTTGAAAGGTCTGTCACACAGGTTTTGGCACAAGTTTACTGTGGTACACAAGTGCGTAACCAAGACATACAACTCATAAAAACATGTATAGATTCTAGTCTACATGGGTACAAGTCATGCTCATATAACTCGGTGTTGGTCAGCAAGGCTAGCTTACCAGCAACCAAGCTTGGCAATGCAGGGTTCAGTACGGCTCAAGTTCTGCGCTTTTCGTGTCTTCTTTGGTTGGCTCGGGTGCTCAAGCCAGACACAGGGGGTACTGCTCTAACTCAATGAAGATTTTCAGTTCTCACAGTTAAAGCAAAGAGAGTAAACTCTGGCATAAGCCTGAGAATTGGACTGTCACAAGGGAGAACTGATTCAATATGCAGCAATGCACTAAGAGAATGCAAGGTAAAAATGTAGAAATGGAAATTACAGCTAAGTGCACTGATATGATAATCTAAATTACACTAATATGAGGACTAAAAACAGGCCAAAGAAAGCTAATATGCGGGGCTAAGTTCTGGATGCAATTTAAACTAAGTTATACTAAAATGATACAAGCTAATATTTACAATGGTGAAAATCAGTAAAGCAAGCAAGAATCGACAGGGCACACGCCAAGTCCCCGGCAACGGCGCCAAAAACTTGGTAGGCCCAAAAAGATGTATAAAATGAAGCCTACGGTGATACCGCAAGTGCACGGTGTCTTGGTTGTAGGACTGAGCAAGTGCGGGTCGAACCACAGAGACTTGTGGTGCCCTATATGTGATCAATGGCTTTCTAAAAACCGATTTCAAGTGAAGGTAATGTAACACAGATGGTTTTGCAGATATTTTTGTGCCGTCTGGCAGTTTTGTAGTGAAATAAACCTAAACTAAGGTAAACAAATAGTGACGAGGGGATGCTAAGGTCTCAATTCCACCACTAACTCCTATTCTATGCTCAACTGAGTTGAGACTTTCTTGCCCTGTGACAGATAAGGGCAGGGTGTCAAACCCACCACTTATCTAAGGGGTTTCTCCAAGTGATAACTTAAATAGCAGCTAAGGCACTAACCCTAAGTACTAGTTGTCTAATTTAGCACAACTAGTCGGGGAATTAGTATTAACATTAAAAGCAAGAGTGAATCACTCTCAACTCAGTCTTAACCTAACTACAGTGCATCCATGGCTTTGGTATGCACTGTGAGAGAAAAGAGTTGAGGTGATAAAATTTAAAGCTATCTAAAACAATAATCTCTCAAGAACATTCAACACAGTTCAAAACATAATTGGGAATTAGGGTTTCAGTGAAACCCTAGCACTTAAATTAAAACATCATAGAATAACAGAATACAAAATTAAAGCTAAGATGAAGCACTGGCTAGCCCAGGCGTAACCCATTTCATCTTCTTCACTCTCTATTTATACAAGCAGAGCAAACCCTAAAACAGCAAACCCTAATTTCATTTAAAAACATAAATTAAATGGAAACTTCTCTCACCCATGTCGCTCCAACTGCTCCCTCTTCTGTCAATCGGCTCTGCATCGGCTACTCTAGCTTCCCCTTGATGTATCAATAAAAACCCTAACCTATCTCTGTCTAGTTCTCTCTTAGCTCCTAGGAGAGAAGCTACAAAAGGACTAGAAAGTGATGAGGTGAGGTGGTGCGACTTGGGTTGTCAGGAGATGGTAGAGTTGGTGGAGAAGGTGGCTGGTCGGGTGAAGAAATGGAGGAGCAGAGCTCTGCTCTGGGTTTTGCAGAGGGGTTGTTCGAGAAGAAAGAGAAAGTGAGAGGAGGAATGGGTCGATCGAATAGGGGTATAGGTGTATGGGTAAACCCGGTGTTGCACGGGTGCATCTAGGTTTGATGAGAAGGGCCTAGCGAGCGTAGGATTTAGGCGGGAAGATCCGAACGGACAAGAATGGTAGCCGGTCTCGGTGTGATCCGGTGTTATGCAGGATCATCGAGATATAGATGTAAACGATGGAGCGACCGTTGGATGTAGCCAGGCGAGATCTTGACGGCTCGAGTGAGCGGGCTCGGATCCGGTCGTGGGTAGCTCTAGCCCATGTCTTCCTTGTTGGGTTGCAACCGATTCGCGCGCAAGCTTTGGCTATCTGCTCCATAGATGCTCGACTCCAATTCTTCGCTCCTTGGCTCCTCGATTCTCCGAGCTTTATTTATTACCTAAAAACACAAAATTAATTAATACAAATATTTATTCTTGAAAACAAAGAAAACACGAGAACTGGGATAATATCTCGATTCTTGAGCACAAAAGATGAGTAAAATGCCAATAAAAAGGTGTATAAATATGCACTATTTGGCACTCATCAAGCGACAAGGAATTTGAGGAAAGAATCATATTGTCAAGATTCTACGAAGTTCGAGAGTTATCATCAAGAGTTGAAGACCGAAGACGAAGATGAAGACACCGATAGAAGACCGAAGACGTTTCTATGGATCTTTGTGAGAGTGGTGCTAGCTGCACGCCGAACGGATACGGTAAAGTAAGCATATTCCCACCTTCGTTAAATGGTTGATTTCCTTTCGAAGAGATCGTCGAAAAATGGGTTTTCAAAAATATATAAAAGATGTGGGTTTTCAAAATATTTGGAGGGTTTTGCCTTCCTACCATTCAACGTGTCGCAGATTCTCTCTTCATTCCTACTGGACACATGTGTGACCCATAAAGAGTCATTTATTATTGAGAGCAATATCATAAAACCCTTTCTTGTGAGGCGAGTCGAGACTTTTGATCACTCCGAACCCGAATTTTAGTCGAGAAGGGATGGCTATTTCTCTCTCAACTTTTAAGAATGAGATTGTGTTCATTTATGTGTCTAACTTCTTATGACTAGTGTGCGAGAATCTCTATGTCTTCTTAGCGCGTTGGATACTATCATTACGTAGAACTAGTAAGTTGGAAAAGTAGGTTTTGTGGGTAAATCTCTAGTAAACCCTCACGAGACTATAACTCGTCCACTAGGGAAATCTACGGGTTTAAAGGCTTGTTATTTATGCTAAAAGTGACCGTAGCCTCGACGACACGGATTTGTTGTATTTTATTGTTTTGTTTGATTTGCTCGAGGACTAGCAAAGTCTAAGTGTGGGGGAATCTGATAGGTGTAGAATACACCGTATTTACTATCTAGTAGTTACGCTTTCTTTGCTATTTTTCTTGTGAATTATGTACTTTATGTGTGTTTTTGAGTTATTAGGTACTCTGGAGTTGCACGGAGCAAAAGGAGAAGAAATCACCCATTTAAAGTGAAAAAGAACGGAAAGACCAATTCACATGCGAGCGAAGCTAGCTACGGGTGAGCAAAGAAGTGAATAGGCAAAATCGCCCGCATGAAACCGACAAGCCATGCAAGAACCGGGGCCCTTTTCCTATTTGGGTGCCTAGAGTTATTTCTGGGTAACCCCTTATCTGCTTCACCTGGGTGGTTATATCCAACCTAATTTCTTACACCACACCTAAATCAGAGAAAATGATTTCTCAATCATTTTTCCCATCTGAAAATCAGAAATTGAGAAAGAACAGCAGTGGCTGCGCTGTTAATTCCGGATCGACACTCCGAGAAATTAAGAACAGAAATTGAAGACATGGATTACTAGTCGAACTACAGAATGGGCAAGAGATTGAAATGGATTTGAATCACAAATTGATGAAGAACACAGATGAGTTGAGATCGATGAGAGTTTTCAATTTGTTGCAGTAAAGAACGAAATGGTGGCGAGAAGATCCAGAGAAGAATGAGGGTTTGAATCTGACTCTGCTGTTGGAGGAATGAAACCAGAAATTGAGAGATGGACAAAGCTCAAGATTCGATTAGGGTGAGAATACTGATAAGATGAACCTGAGATTGGAGTTAATGTTGCTGTCGATTTCAGAAATAAAGGGAGTTGGATTTGTGATGATTGCGTCTGTAATGGGGATTATCATGGAACTGGTGGTTATGAAAGTGAGCTTGACTAGATGGATCTGTTGCTTATGATGGTGGAAGTATGGGTCTGTGTTGATTAATCTGAGTATCGATGGTTGATGATATTATCAGGGAATTCGAATGAAGCATTGGGTGAGTCTCGATTTGAATGTGTTCTTGAGTTGAAGGAAGATGGAGCCGCTTGTATTATGCGGTGATGTTTGAGGGTCTTGTGTTATTGCGGGGTTTGTCTTGGTTATTGGGTAATGTTCTTTCTTTGTTGTTTGGAATTGCAGGTCTGGGTTCTGCTGGTGGTGCTGTGATGATGCAGTGAATATAGCCTTAGTACTGTGGCTGTTGTTCTAAGCATCAAGTGGTAGTATGGCTAACTAGTGATGGGCAAGCTAGAGTTGGATTTGGTTGGGTTCTCGCTTGATGGTGCCGAGGAAAAGGTGGTGGTTGTTATGGTGTGCGAGAATGGTAGATGAATTTGGTGGTTGTGGTTGAGAATTGCGGGTTAGGGTCTCAACCTCGTCGAGTTTGAAGCTCAAGAGATGAACCTCAAGTTAGGGTTTGCCACTTCATTGGGTTCATGAGGGATGCGAAATTGGTTGATGATTAAAGGGATTTGAGGAAGAAGAGATGAAATGGGTTTGCTGCCATAAGTTAAAAGGGTGTTTGCTGAGTTAGAAATGGCTATGTTGACATTGAAGTCTGAGATGAGCTGCAAGCTGGTGGCCTGAGGCATTATTGCTGCTGCTTGTGGAAGGAGGAGGCTAAGATGCTGCTACTGGGATTGCAGGGCAAAGCCCTGAGCTGAGGTGAAGCTATAGGATTGATGTTGTTGTTTCAGGTGGAGTTGAAGCCACAGTGGAGGTGGCAACTGAGATGTCAGTGAGGACAATGGTGAAGTGCAACTCAGTTGCAGTTAAGTGGATGCTTGTGCGGAGTGGAATGTGGTTGTCTGGGTTATTGAGCCGTGAGAAAGGTTATTGTGAGTTTTGTTTGTGCTCGGTGGTATTGCAATGTTAGCGAGTTGTGATGAATGAAGTGAATGCTATAGATGTATGCTAGGAATGGCAGGTGGAGCCGAGGGTTTGATGGCGGTGAATGATAGGCTTGTGTTGGTGAGATGGAGAATGAGTCTGTGTTGAATGATCCGAGCACATTTCTTGCTATGGGTTTGGTTCATTATGAAGTATATTGCGGGTAACCCGATAATGAGCACTTGAATGGAGTGATGGAGAAGGTGTGAGGCCAAGATGGTGCCCAAGAGTCCTGATGCACAATGATAGTGCAGCACTGGAAGCCACAGAATGGCTGGACTGAGGCTGTGGTACAATCATTGTGCAAACAGCTCAGGTCTCTGACTGGCCTGGAAGGCTAACCAACTTAGCTTTGTGCAAGCCGTGGCACAGTAAAGTCAGCCCAGTTAGACACCAGCATATCTGAGTCGGTGCTGACTCATGAACCTGACTCGGTTTGACTCGGCCTGACCGAGTTGACTCGCCGAGTTGACTGAGTTGACTCGCCGAGTTGACCGAGTTGACTCACTGAACCGGTGACCGGGCGGACTTTGCCGGTCACCTGAGACGTTCCGGCAACCTTTAGCCAATTTCCGGCCACAATACCAGATTTAAAGCGACCACTTTTGGGACATATTTTCTACATGGGTTTCTCCTTCTTATGGGCTTGGTGGATTTTCATCTAATGGACTTTGAAGACTAGACCTAATTTTAGAAGTTGGAGAAAAGCTATAAAGGGAAGGTCTTCTACAACTTATAAAATATATCTTATTTCTTGGAACTTTGGAGAGCCGCTTTTGTTTTACGCTTCTAGGGTTTGCTTTTGTTCATCTTCTTCATTATTCAACTTATATTTTTGGTGATGAACTCCATAGCTATGAGTAGCTAAATTCTCTATTATTGGTTAAGGATGTAGTCCAATTTCTAAAACTTGTGTTTGCTTTATGTATTAGTTTTCTCTCTTGATTATCGTTCAATTCTCTATTGTTTTTATGATCACATGATTGAAGTATTGTGATAGGATTATGATGTTTGATTAGTTAAGTGGCCAATTAATTGAACTTGCATCTTAGTCCATAGCTATTTTAGGGTTTTTCATCAAGCGATAACCTTGAATATAAGTAGCATGATATGTTTACGGTTTGTAGTGATACACTCTCGTAATCATATGTAGAGTTTGACCATTGTCCGAATTGTTATGTGCAACGCATGACAATTGCATTGATTAGCCTATTTCCGAAACTTAATGCTCCTAGGAATTGAACTTGATTAGCGCAAGGCGTTAGGTTATTCTTTAGGTAGAATTCACATACGCAGCCCTAATGTGTGTGTTGAATAACTTAGGAAATTAATAGATTATCTTGCTCTCTTGATTCTCTAGGCTTTTGATAACACAAGAGATTAAATCGTAATTCTAATCATATATGCAAGCACATGTCTAAGATTGAAGATGAATTCCTTGACCAATATCTTTCTCCATTGATTACTTTCTACAATTTACTTTGCTTTTAATTTGTTTTTATTGCTTAAATAGAAATAAGAAATCCCCCCAATTGGTTACTTTAAGAAATTGATTACGAAATAACTACAATTGCCTCTCTGTGGATACGAACTCTTTCTTATCATATACTTTAGGAATGAAATGATTTTTGACGCATACTTCAAACGATCAGTCCACCGGCGACTTCTGATGTGATCTTCATCAACAGTCTGTATCAAAGGGACCGGTGGGTCAGTATGTGGGGCCTGGAGCTCCATCGGTTGTTGTACTGGTTGATTTGGTATCAGAAGGGGTTGGTTCGTTGGCAGTGGTTGATTCTGTTCGTTGGTGAGTGGCATTCCATAGAGGGGTTTTTGTATTGTTGATTCTGCCATTCCTCCTCGCTGTTCATTTCCTCGGGTTGTCGCTGCCACTTTGGAGGCTCCTGCTTTGGTTGCTGCGGCTTTCAATGCTTCGGCTGCTATTGCGGTGGCATCCAATGGCTTCGTGCTTTCAGCTGCATCTTGCCTTTTGTTGGTTATTTTGAGCATATCACCCTTACGCTTCTGCGTGTCTGCTTAGGAGTTGTCCTTGGTGTTTCTTTTGACGATGCCTTGGTTTTTCCCACATCCTTTGTTTTTTCCATCTTCGATCCATTTTTCTGCATGGATAAAACATCATCGAAGAAACAATATCCACGTGGGTTCTGTTAGTAAAGTTAATCCGAATGCGAAGGCCAAAAGCACAACACTCAACCAAAGGCTTTTGAGGGATCATTTGAAAGAAAGAAAGGATTTGAAAAGGCAAATCCAATAATTATAAACATAAATCTACTCATGGATCTGAAAAATACTCTAAGGAAAGTACAAATCTATATGTTTTAAACATGGAAAACTCTAAGGAAAGTACAGATCTATATGTTTTAAACACACGGAGAAAACTGTTTTGAAAATTTGATTTCGAGTGTTAGCTTAAATCCGAAGATGATTATAAAAGCGGTCGTAGAGCCAAAGAACCTTTGCAATGAATAACATGGACGTAAAGGAGTTTAGAGAATAACAAGTTGTCCCGAACACTATTATTTAGAGAATAGCGCAGGGAGCCAAAAAATAGGTAAAATCACATGATAAGATAAATCTTTTACCGGGACAAAGTCCCTGTTTCTAGCGCCAGATTGTGAACACAGAAATAATGATGATATTACGTGTCCACAAACAATATTCGCATTGCATACAAATTCACCGAGGAGAATGAAATACGTGTAAAAGGGTATAAGTCCTATGATTATTAGACTCATATCCTTAGGGCTCATCCTCGTCTAGCCGTAGGGGAGTAACCAAAACAGATCTACAGATGCACAATACGTAGCACAATAGAGTATAATAAGTAACACGGAAGATAAAGTGCGGAATATAAATGAGGCAATGATTTACGTGGTTCAGCACTAAGGCCTACATCCACGGGGGTAGTTGTTTCACTATGCACTTGGGGGTTACAAAGATAGTCGAATGACTTTGGAGTGAATAACGAAGCTAGGAAGAAGATAAATCTACTACTTACTCTTACAATTTCTCTCTCTTCTGCTCTTATCTCTCACTCTCACTTAGAACTGGTCGACCCCCTCCTCTCTAAGTGTAGAGGGGTATTTATAGAGATTGAACATGGGGTCCGCCATCGGAGACAATCGTATCCTTATCGTCTTGGTCTTTGTCTTGTCCCCGATGGTATCTTCGTATTACACCGGGACTCTGACTCTTCGGTTATCCACTTTAACTTATTTGGGTTGCCTCTTCTTCCTCCATAGAATGCTCGACACGTACCCTATACTCGTAGCATTTATTGTGGTTGGTTGGGTCAGTCTGCACGCTTTTGACAACTGTTGACGCGTGTGTCAGCTGCTCTTCCTCTCATTCGTCGGATCTGGATCTTCCTTGGGATGGTAAAAAGTGATGTCTTAGAGTTTTATAGGGTACTTCGCGGTGGTCTTAATGTTAGGTGATCCTTGATTGATCATCGTTGGATTTGCACGATAAGGGATACGTGGCAGATAATGGCGATATTTGTCCTTATGTGTGGCGACGTAGCATCATTGCTTTGACGCCCCTAGTGTTGATGTAGGACACGTGTCCTTATCTTTACACGTGGTTGGTCACAGATTTATGTGTATACAAAGACAAAATTCTTCCGTCTGTTATTCGACGGTAAAAAGGAAATTGTGGGTAGCCATTAGTAGTATAGAATCTTTAGATTTAAAGTTGGTTCTTTTTCACAGGTACAACCTTCATCATCCATTTAAAGGAAAAAAGTGGCGAGGAATTTGTATGTTCCACTTTACACTACTGTCCAAACTGCCATTCTTTGGCCAGTAGAGGACTGACATTTTTCTTCGAGAATGCTCGTTGCCCCACAAATTTTGCTCTCAAATTTTATTCCTACAGTAGGTGTTTGCTTTCCATCAGAAGTGTTGACAACATTGCTGGTACGACTTGTTTTGGCCCGCCTCAAAAAATTGGGATCTTGCGATATCCCTCTCTCTTTCTTGCATGCTATATTCTCTTCACAAAATTGGTCAATTAACCCAATAATGACAATTTTTAAGTGAAAAAGACATGTAAAATTTGATATTATTTAAATGGACGAGAATGTAAAAATAGCCAGGACGTAAACAGTTTCATCCTACCTATTTTCAAATATTTTTTCTTATTTTTAAATTACATCAGGATGCATCCAGTTTCACCCTCGCTATTTTAAAGTTTAAGCCATGATGAATCCAGATTCATTCTTGCTATTTATTTGGCGTCCATTTCACCCATACTAATTTTTACTCGTCCATTAGAACCATTTTAAAAATATTTGGGCAATTGACCCAATTTCTCTATTTTCTTTGTGCCAAAAAACTTGGATATCGGTGAATTATGGGCCATTACAAACCCTACAGTCATTCATCTTATATATTTATAGTTGTGTCCCTATTTTGGTTTGATTCTGTTTTATAAAAAGCCACAATACTTAAAAAAAAAAACGAAACCCTCGTTCCATAGTTCTTGCTTTTTAAGAGTTTTCCTGTACTCCAAGTTTTATATTATGTGCGTATAACATTAAAGAAGATTTACAATAAACAAGTAACCCCGTGAATTTCCTTAACCCAGTTGGAGGATCTAGTAACTAATTGACAAGGTCTTAAAATAAACAGTTGACAGTGAAAATTGGCTTCTTACTAAAAAGTGTTCGGCAAATAAGACATCTTTGAAAAATATTCAGTCGCTGGCCCAGAATGGTCTTGCAGCTTCTTCACTCTGGTTAGTTTCTCAATCTCCTTTAGCACCTGCAAATATAAAAAGACAGTAAGGAGAAAGAAGAAAAAGCTTCAATTGAAACATTGTTTACTCATTGTTCATTCAATACAAAATTTTTGTACATATCTTTGGTGCAACGTCCTCTATAATCACATTGTTTGTGTCCTCGTATCCTAATTTATAAGCTAAATCTGCCATAATAAAAGAATGCCCTTAAAGAATTTTAGAGTTTAAGATCAAACAAATAGCAAGAAAATGCTTACTTTGGAGTTAGATCCTTAAAAAAATTATTATACCAAGAAACTGTGCCGGTAGAAAAACCCCAAACCTAGACTATTTTATTATAGGCTAATCTTGTGCACGTTTCTTGAACAAAAATTATGTTTATGCACAATTTTCTTATTAACTCAAGGAAAAATTCTCACATGCTTACATGATTTCTGTTCCTTGGAATCAATCTATACTAAGAACTTAAGTAATTGGCTTTGGATTGAAGTAATTCGTAAGTAAGGAAACTAGTTAACGAACTTGCTTTTCTCTCAAGAAATTATTGCTTGAACTTTAAGTAATTTAGCCTACTTCATCATCATAAATAGAGGACTCTCTATAACCTAGAATCTCAATCCTGTCACGATGTGTCCAAGTTGCAGCTAGAGTCATCCTCTAAACACCTAGGTTTCATTGACAAATTGTATCAGGTTATGACTTTTGAAGTCTTCATTAAGGGACTCGTGAATCCCGACCAGACTATCTTTTACATGATAGTTTTTGATATCTTGATTCTTATTTTCATCATCGAAGTTCTTATCAATTCTAAGGACCGTTTCTCCTGCTATAAGACCATTCAAGATTTATCAATCAAGGAATAATATTGACGGAATTTACAAAGTACTCTTCGTCTCATACTTTGAAATTCCACAAGATTTATATCTAAACTAGTTGTTTTTGTAATGTAAAATTGATTAGGCATCTCTATAACCTTTTGAAGAGAGTAAACTATCCTAATTGTCGATGTTTACTTGGTATCTTGTTTTCTCTTGAAGATCCCTCAAAGTAAGTATATTTCCATTACCTTGATTGAAGCATATCTGAAGGAAATCACTAGGCTATCTGCTGGATGTAGATTAGTTAAAGTCTTCGTTCCAGCTAAAGCAAATCCTAGACCTCTAAAGGATGTCATCTAGAGGAATCAAATGCAGGATCTTCCGAGATCCAAGAGACTTAAGGAGCACGGCTTAAGCTTAATTAATCAGAGGATATATTCAGTTTTAAGACTCTCAACTTCATTCCAGTTTGAAGTATGACATTATTTTAGTGTTTGTAAAGACTACGTCTCGGGGGTTTTCTAGCTAGTTTGCAGTTTTCCTTGTTAACAAAACTTTTTGGTGTCTTGTGTTATTTCTTATCCGCGTTGAATTTTTTATTTGAGTAATTGAAATATCGCAAGTAGTACTTTAATGAACCAAGAGGGTTTTCAGCTCATTTGTCAAGATCCTACAGGACTTGTTCTCTTATTGAATTGGTATCTTGAAATATAGATTACAAGACTTGTTCTAGTTTGAATTCGGTTCTTGTAAAGTTAGGGTACATAATATGTTGATCTTGATATACAACCCAGAACAATCTCTATATATTTATTATACAAGGATTGTCCATAAAGGTTTACGAATGGAAACGTTGGTGGTTTACTAGGTACCCTCTCATTTTCAAACAAAAACTTCGTTTTGTAAAGTTTTTCTGAAAGACTGTTAAAAAGACAGAAACAAAATAGGCATTCCATAGTTACTAATCCCTTGTTGTAGGATGGTGTCTACATTTGATCTCCAGTCTTTAATTATTCAAGAGTAACTAAGGTATACCACCTCGATACTTCTACGACCTAAGTCTAACCTTAAAAAAAAAATTAGTACGCAATCCAAAAGGTGAGTCTTGGCATTTAATTTGACAACCAAACTCGAAATACCAACGCATGTTTGGGTCAACGATCCATGCTCTAACATATGACTATACATTTACGAAAATCAATATCTAAATGACAAATTAGTTGTTCATTTTGGATAATGAACTATGGGATGAAAGATCATTTTTGCTAGATGAACTGGTAATTTAACAGTTTATTTTGCTAGATAACCTATTAAATTTAATCAGCAGTTCATTTTTGTTAAGCAATATCTTATTTGTGGTAGTTCATTTTATTTGGTGCATTCTTTATTTTTGTGGAAATTCATTTTCTAGGGTGAACTCATTTTTTTATAGCAATTCTTTTTGTTTAATAAACTTTCTTTTTTCCTTTTGCAGTTCATTTTTGGAATGGACTTTCTTCTAGTACAACTCATACTTGATCCTATTTGTTTGAAAATTGGTTAGTGTATTCTCCATACTATACTTCATAAAAGTAATGAAATTCACTCCAAATTTGTTAGCTTTTAAGAGAAATCTTGTTGAAGGGATGAGTATAATCCCAAAGTTGCTAATATATACAAAATGATTGAGAGCTATTGTTTTCTCATTGTTATGGCTACGGATCTTCAACAACGATGATGATGCATTGAATATGTTTGGAATCATTGGAGTACTTGGAAGTGACAAAGATTTCGAGTAATGTTGAAGAACCAAGGAGATCAAGCATGTGGATGAGAAGCTGCAAAGTTTATTTATTTTGTGTTCCATATGTATTGATAGTTTTGTCACTAAAATTGATAAAGTGGGAGATTGTTAGAGCACTGCTCGGTCGAACTCGCAAGCGTTGTTATCTCAAGCTTGTTTGTCAAGTTTAGTTACCAAAACTATAAGTCTTGATTTCTAGTCTACTTATAGCTAAGTCTCGGACTAGGATAGAAAGTGTCGTTGAGCTCTAGACTCCACAGTGTTCATCATGCAAAGACGAAGAACTACTCAAGGAACTGGTGGAACTTCATCGAAAAAAAGGTATGTGGAGACTTGAACTTATCTATCACTCAAAATTCTATCTACTCTATCTCCTATTTTGAGACAAAAGACGTATAGCTATACAAACTTCGATTATACACATTTGCTATTTCGACCATGTAGGTTAACGACTTAAAGACTTCATTGGGATTGTGAAGCCAGACCCAACTATTTTCTCTGTAGTTGTGTGATCTGATCTTGTTGTTTCTATCATATTTGAGTACAATCGTAAGATTGGCTTGAGATTAATTTATCCGATAGGCAAGATAGAAAATTAGTCACAAACATCTTCGTCTCATCGTTTGCGATTCCACAATATCTTGTTTCGCTAGTCGATTAAGATTATTGTGAGGTGATTGATATTTCTAGGCTGTTCTTCGGGAATATAAGTCCGGTATATCAATTGATTCCTGTTCACCTTAATTTATCAAAAGACGGAACAAAACTCGTAGGTATTTCTGTAGGAGACTGATTTATCTATTCATGTAGACTTTTCTGTGTGAGACAAATTTATTTATTAAAGTCTTCGACTTTGGGTCGTAGCAACTCTTAGTTGTGGGTGAGATTAGCTAAGGGAATCAAGTGCGTAGTATCCTGCTGGGATCATAGACGTAAGGAGCGCAACTGTACCTTGGATCAGTGTGAGATTGATTGGGGTTCAACCTGATCCCGGCCGAAGTTAGTTTGTAGTAGGCTAGTGTCTGTAGCGGCTTAATACAGTGTGTGTTCAATATGGACTGGGTCCCAGGGTTTTTCTGCATTTGCGGTTTCCTCGTTAACAAAACTTATGGTGTTTGTGTTATTTCTTTTCCGTATTATATTTTTTTATATAATTGAAATATCACAGGTTGTGCGTTGAATCGATCAATTGGAAAATCTAACCTTTGGTTGTTAATTGAAATTGATTGATCCTTGAACATTGGTCTTTGGTACCGTTCAAGTTATTTCTCTTGTATTCAATCAGGCTCGCAGATTTCTATTTGTTTGAGTAAGGATTGAATCGAGAAATTGAGATATAACTCTTTGATATACTTTTTATTAAGATTGATTCTAACTGTCTAGTTGACTCTCTTGAAAGTATATTGGATTTTGTCCATACAGATTGCTAAGCGAAATATTGGGTGAGTTTGTTGTACCCCCAATTTTTCAATTGGTATCAGAGCAGGCAATCACATTTAAAGACCTTATAAGTCTGTGTTTGTAGCGATCTGACTCTATGGACAGAAGTGCCATCTCAATAAATGCACCACCATATCCAGGGATTCCAGAATTCTTTTCCATGACTTATTTTATTAAATTTGTAGAAGAAATTCTATATAAACCTCTATCAGGTTTAAAATCCCATGAAGTTTTCTCAGGAATTGAAAAGAAACTTGAAAGCATATTCTCTGATGTTGATCTATATCTCCAGAATGAACAAGAATCTCTTGGCAGGCTAAATCAAGTTATGATGAATAGTATTTTTGCCAAGGTTTATATTGATTTACTAATCAGTGAGAGCAGTGCTCGTCCTCTGCGTAATTCATAAGTTATAACAAACTAAATGTATTACAAGAGGAGTTTGAATCTCAATCATCTGAGTATATCATATCAATGCATGAATCATTTCATTGCTCAATTCATGATGCCTTCTATCAAGATAGTAGTATTATCTTCCTTCATGAAGAAGTAAGGATGTCTCTTTTTAACGAAAGAGTTTTCCTTCGTAGTACTAAAAACTATCTGCATAAATTGTCATTCTTTTGTAGTAAAACAAGAAATCAGGAACGCAATTTCTTTTGTGGGTTTTTGATGTTCTTTGAAAAACAAAAGAAAACAGACATTTGGGTATCTTTCGATACTGGGTGTTGTAAGAGTTGTTGGAAAGAAACTCTCTCTTGGTGTCATGGCGCGGAATTGCGTGTCTTTGTGAATTTTATGGTAAATTTTTGTTGAGCCTTGCTCCAATCTTCCTTATGGCTTGTTCTACCTCTAGTCATAAACAAAACAAAAACAAACAAGTCCTTGTCATACACGTAAAGTTCGCAAACCTGAACCCGTATCCCATGTGTGACTGTGTCACGTTCCAGAACTAACCTAACCGGTTCGTGGTCCAGCGCTTGGAACTTAAGAAGAGAAGGAACTCTCTTCATTCACCTCGCCTCTTCTTCATCAGTTCACGAGGTCGAAAAAGGAGAAACTCAAACAGTTTGTGAACTTCTGATTTCCATAACCTCAATTAATTCTCAACCGTTTTGGGCGTTCTTGGTATCCTTGTCTTCACAACAAGAATTCACACCATGAGTTCTAGGAAGAGACATAGTCGTGGTGAATGTTCGAATGCTCAAACTCGTGATGATACCTTTTATGATCCAAGCTTAAGAATTAGGTTCGTGAATACTAAGGCTCGTGATTACTATGTGGAGTATAGTACTAAGAAGCATATTATTGAAAAGATTTATAATACCGTTGAACTTAGAGTAGAGGGTCTCCCTAGGTTCTTTGAAAATCATGAATGGGGAATTATTCAACGTCCCATGGGTACTGCTGGTAGGCTTGTAAAATGTGTTTCGCCTACGTGTTATACCGCAAGTGCACAAGTGCCTATTGGAGGCAGGCAAGTGTGTCGATCCACAGAGAAATGGAGTGTGTGAAGTTGATTCTAAAGCTTTTAAACTGATTTCTAAGAAGGTAACACAATTATAGTTGGTTTGGTTGTCGATACGACAAGGAAATGTGATTGTGATCAGTAAACTAAGGTTAAAGGGTACTAGGGTGATTGAATTCACCCTCTAATCTTATGCTAAGGCAATTTACCTCTGGTTATGCTCTTGAGCCTTCCTTTGAAGGTCTCGGTGGATGTTCATCAACTATTTTCACTAACTTACCCCTAGTATGAGTTGTCTTCTTACAAAGACACAACTCATCACAGTGCCCATATGCTCAACAGCTTAACTAATAATCCTAACACATTATAAAACATCAAGAACAAAACCAAAGATTGATTACTTCACATGATAATTAGGGGTTTCATCAATACCCTAGTTTCACAAATTAGAACATGATTAAAAACAGATTAAAACACAAATTACACTAAGCTTGGTGCAATTGGCTAGTCCAGGCATAACCCTTTACATCACACTACCACTTCCAATTTATACATGCAAACCCTCATTCTTTCTAACTCTCCAATTCGACAATAAATGTAAACCCACTCACCATAACTGCTGAATCAGTTGTCTCCTCTCTTAATTCGGCTTTGCACTCTATGAAATTGGATGTTCCCCCAATATTGATGAAACCCTAGCCCTAATTCTTTCTATCTCCAACTTAGCTCCTAGGGTAAGAATCTATGAAAAGGTGTTGTAAACTGTTGGTTGAGTGGCACTAGGGTGATTGAACTCACCACTTAATCCTATACTAAGGTAAACAAACTCTATTTATGCTCTTGTCCTTCCCTTGAAGGTCTCAGGTGGATATTATGTCAATTGAATTCACTAATTCTCCCCTAGTATTGGTTGTCTTCTTACAGGATAATTTGCTCATCAATTAGCTAATAATCCTAATACAATACACACAGTAAGAACATAAATTGAACATGAATTAACTCATCATAAGATTAAGGGTTTATTCTACACCCTAGTTAATTAACTTAGAACATCATGCAAGCTTAAAACAGGACTTGAAAATAAATTACAAAATTCAAACCCTAAAAACAGACTTGGTTTCTCTCACATGAAGAACATCTCAATTTATACCTCCCAATTGCTCGAAAGTGCAATTAATGAGAACCCAGACCTGTTCCCTCTTCGATTTCGGCTATGGTAGCCATTAATGAGCTGTTGGAGAAAACCCTAGCTCCCACTATCTCCAACTTAGCTTCTAGGGTTAAGGGAGAAGCTAAAGGTAGAGATGGGTAGAACTAGAGTGGCAGAGAAGGTGGCTGTGGAGGTGTTGTTGTTGGTGGCTATGGTGTCGGGCGAAGACGGTGAAGGTGAGGGTGGATCTGCCATGGTCGGGGGGGAAGAGAATGGTTTTCTCTGAAACTGTCGGGGGAGAAAGAGAAAGGGAAATGAGAAATGGGTGTTTGGTTCGATGGGTAAGGTATAGGTGATTTTGTCTGTGGAGCGGGCAAAGGAAAAGGTGATGAGATGGGTGGAGCGACCGTTGGATCTAGGGAAACCGTGCGTGGGATGATGCGGCCGTAGGATGAAAATGGATCAAATCTAACGGCTCGAAGAGACGGGCTTGGATCCGGTCGTGGGTCGGGTCTTGACCGCTCAAGCCCATGTTTTGTAAGTTGGTTGCCTCTTGTTGGGTTGCAACTGATGCGCGCGCGGGCTTTGGCTTTCTGCTCCATAAACGCTTGCCTCCAATTTTCTGCTCTTTTGGCTCCTTAATTTCTCCGAGCTTTATTTACTACCTAAAAACACAAAATTAATTAGTACAAATATTTATTCTTGAAAACAGGGAAAATATAGAATTTGGGATAATATCTGATTTCTAAGCATAAAAGATGAGTTAAATGCCAATAAAAAGGTGTAGAAATATGCAATATTTGGCACTCATCAAATACCCCCAAACCCGAATTTTACTTTTCCTCAAGTGAAATGTAAATTAAGAAATCCTAACTATACCACCGTCGCCTGGTCTCGAATGCATTTAGCGTATGCACTAAGCCTTTAAACCCCTAGGTGTCCCTAGTGGACGAGTTGTAGTCTCGTGAGGGTTTACCAGAGGTGTACCCACAAAACCTTCTCCAACTTCGCAGTGTAAAAGAGTCTCAAGCATCCAAGGAGCTATGAGGACATAGAGTTTCTGCATGCTAGTAACACGAAGTTAGAACTACCAAAGAACGCATTCTCATCCTTAAGAGTTGAGCGAGAAATAACCATACCATATGAAAGAATTCGGATTCGATAGTGATCACAAGCCTCGACTTCTGCCTCACCAATAAGGTTTTATGATAATTGCACTCAAAAAGACCGCTTTTTTAGTCTCTCATGTGTGCAGGCAGGAATAAAGAGAGAAATCCTGCACACGTTGAAGATGAGAAGGATAACCTTCCGAAATAATTTCTGGAGACTCCACAGAGTTGTGGACAAAAAGAATCTTTTTCTGATGATCTCTAAGAAAGGAAATCAACCATTAGCAAGGATGGGAGTACTCACTTACCTTCTCACCCGATCGGCAATTAATATCACTCTCTCAGCATTCATAGAAACGTCTTCAATCTTCGGTCTTCGGTCTTCAAATGCGATGATGAACTTCTGAACTTCACAAAAACTTGACAAACATTTTTTTTTTTTTTTTCACAACTTGTATTGTCTTTTTTTTTTTCACAACTTGTATTGTCTTGATTTCATAAACTTCACTAATTCTCATCCTATTTTCTTTTCTTTTCTTTGTTGCACGTAAACCTTGGACTATTTCAACTTTTCTTCAAATATTCAGATGATGCTCCGCTTGCTGACGATGATGTGTTTCTATGAATCTGTTGATGTTGTTGAGAGGGAGAGAGTGATGCTAACTGCAAATCGAACTACAAGAAGGAGTTTTCATCTTTAAACGTCACCTCATGATTGACGAAATTATCACTCAAGAGATCAAAAATAGTCTTTGAACGTGGTGCGAAGTTGGGTAGCTCACCATTCCTACCCGGAATTGACGTACGGTGACACACACTCTATGATTTTTTAGAAAGTCACAAAAATGAAGGTCGGTGCCTCGCTTGATGTAAAATGGGTAGTCTCCACTATGGGTGATCACAATTCTACTACCGAATATCTATACAAAGACCTAATTCGCCCTCCGGTATGGTTAAATCCAACTTTAACGCTCTAATCAACTAAGAAACCCGATTGTGTTCTCTAGTATTTCCAAGTTCTGTTATTTCGGTCAGACTCTCTATGTAAACATAGCTAGAAGCATGCTAGTGACTCTAAGATCTCTAAAAGTTGGAGGTTTTTATGTGCATATTTACAAAGAGCTTTTTTTTTTTTTTTTTTTTTTTTTTTTTTTTAAACAAAAGACTAAAAACTCTATATGCAAAAACTCTATATGCAAATGCACCCCCAAACCTAAATCAAACATTGTCCTCAATGTGTCAACAGATAATAAGAATTCAAAAAAATCAGATACCAAGAGAACTATGTTGATAATAGAAAAGGGAAGAGATTACTAGGATGTCGGGAAAAGCAAGGTTAGAGCTTCATTAGTCAAGGCTAGAATCCAACATTCTTTGAGATCTTATTGGATTAGCACAATATATACAAAAGAAGACTCAACCGATTCAAGATAGAAGTTTTAACAAGACCTACTGGATTATATACAAGAAAAATTCACCATACACCAACAATATAAAGAGTTGAGGATCAACCCAAAAGATGATATGCGAAACATCAATGACCTTACACATATATAACATGAGAGTGTAAGTAAGGCTGCATATGTGAATGAGTTACTCCCAAACCTAAACTTGTCAACAGGTGTGTTTTTGAACACAAAATCTTGCAATTTTAAAGGTACATCATGCACAAGGTCTAATTCAAAATGAGTTTTGCTAAGAACAGGCAGACATACACATTCCAACTGTGGTTCCCTAAAGGTGTTATACTTTGATGCAAAATAGTCCAAGAGGATTTGGGAAGCACAAAGCTCTAGGCCTAGATTAGGAATTTTCAGAAAAGTTGGTTTTGCAATTTTGTTACAAACTACACCTAGGTTTGGTAGAGGAGTTTCAATCTGTGACTTAGGAAAGATATTAGGTATATCTAAGTTATTTTTATGTATAAGATCATTTGCACCATTACACACTTCCCTAAAGTCAGAAGAAGGTAAAACATGTTCACTTGCATAGAACAATTCATCAATCTCCATGTCATAATCATCATTATCCAAAATTTCAATCTCATGCATAAGATAATCAGGAGAAACATCATGCTTCAACCTAGGCATGGAATCAGACACATCAAAATTGTTTTCATGCAGTGATCATTAGTGTCAACAAAAGTCTCGCATTCCCCAAGTTACAAACAGGTGATATAGCATGCTCACTTTCACGGGACAATTGCATGTGCCCACACTCGTGGTTAACATCACATGTATGAATGTTAGAAGAAGTATCATTCATAGGGTTCACAGAAGAGAAGCTTAATGTCTCTGAACCCAAAGATTCCACCATATTTTCAGCATACACATGCTCTTCTAACATATCATATTCCTCATCTGAGTAATATGCATACTCATCCCTATTAACAACATCGGTGTTTTCAGTCAACTCATTTTCCTCTAGGTGAAGCTTATATTCAACATTAGTGGGTTGACTATGGGCATACTCCCTTTCTACATTTTGTAAATGACTAAGATTCATCCTTAAGAACATGTTAAGTTGTTCCACTGAAGGGGAGTTTGCACTAGTGGGTATGCATGCCTCATATGGATATTCATTGCATGGTTGTGCACAGGGTTCACTACACAAGGGAAATTCAGACATGTTGCTATATGGATGATCATGCATTGCTTTCCATTCAAGTATAACATTGTTTTGCTCAATGAGTTTGATATTCTCCATTATCGACTGCATACATGGGTTCATTGGAGGATAGCATTGTTCAACCTCCCATGGTGGTTGATGATACATGTGCTCATAATGATTACGGTATGTGCATTCAAGGTCAGGGCCCTGAGAAGGTTCATAGTACTCCCTAAAGTCATTGACATCATGGTCTGTGGGGGTTTCATATTGTGAGGGATGCCCATAAGCATGTTCTCTGATGGATCTTTTTTCATCCCCAGTTGCAAACCAAAATCCTGACATGATCTAGCAACTCAATTTGAACTCAAAAAGAAGCAACCATATCCTAGCACACATCAAGCATGTATAATACTCAAACAACCAATGATTTCTCAAACAGGGGAAGCTAAGCCCAGGGGGTGACACACCAATCACCGATTCTTGGAATTCAAGCATGTAAATCTTGGTAGAGCTGCTATAAATGTGCATCCCAAGTTATGCGGGCTTCAGCCCAGGTTATGTAAAGCCCAGGTTATGTGCAGATGCACATCCCAGTTTATGTGGGCTTCAAGTTTGTGCAGAGCCCAGTGAGACACAACTCACAAAAAAAAAATTGACATCTGATTCTAAGCACACAGGAGACTTGATTCTTGCTGTAAGGTACAACACTGATTATGTGGTGCACAACTTAGGCACAGGGCAGTTTATGCACAACACAGGTTGTACACAGTGAAGCACAGCTTTAGGTGCAGCTCAGCTTATGCACAGGTTGGCAAGCTTACACAGCACGGGTTTAAGTACAGGTTGTGTGCACAGAACAACACAACTAATCAGTTTTCAGCACAGATAACCAAAAATGAAACACCAATAAAACACCAGAATTTAGGATTCAAGCACACAGGAGTGCTTGTTGTTGCTGTTACAGCACTGGCACACAGATGGTAACTTGTTCACATATGCAACAGGGCTACACAGATGGCAAGCTAATCAAACATGAAATTTCGGCACCCTTGACCTGCACAGATGCACAGATCGATGCTTGCAGGATCAGTTGACAGTGTATCAACAGGCTGGGTTGATGTCAACAGGGTCAGTTGACCTTAATGTTCACAGATGTTTGCACAAAAATTGCAGGGCAGATGGCTTAACAGGGTATGTCAACTGGTTTGCAGGCTTGCACAGGTGACTATGACTTAGCATGTGACAGATTACAGTTCACAGAGAGTCTCACAGATGTAGTTGACTGGGTAAAACATGCTAAGGGTGCAGGGCAACTTTCTCAGTTGATATCAACTCTATCAGTTGATATCAACTTGGGTTTACTACTGACTAACTTGAGTGACAGGTTGCGGCTCAAGCTCAACAGCTCTGGGTGGAGCCGGAGCGAGCACTGAACACACAATTCAGGTATGGAGCAATTCTAGCAAGGCAGCTTGTTTTCATGCATTCATGCCAATAAGTTCATGTTTATGCACATCTTAGCTATATGTTGCAGGTTGTTATGCACATCAACTAATTCAGCAAGCAAGAATTCAAATTGGATTTCACAGATTATGCTATGGTACCATAGGTGCACAAATTCAAACTATTGCAGGGATGGACAATGTCCAGTTGGGCAGATAAGTTATCACGAAAACATGTGGTGTGTTATTCAAGGCATCATAGAGGTTACAAGTCAGCTCAATGTAGTTATAAAACTTCACAGATGCACAGATTAGCCACAAACTACTTAGACAAGGAATTTTCAGCACTCCTACACACTCTTGGTATAAAACATATGCACAGCTGGTATCAACAGTGGTCAAATGGTTTTCACGAGTTATGCTCGGGTTTTGCTCAAACTCACGGCTTCGAAAAATGGAGTTAAGAAAAGGGAGATGGAAACTCGGGGATACAAATCACGAGATCATACAAAACTGAGTGAACTCCAGTGTGTTAATCACTACCTAGCAAGAGTTTTTAGCATGCAAAGGTGGTAACATGTACATACACAGATGCTCAAAGACTTTTAGGTAATGCATAGATTAGTTTTGATACACGTACTCATAAATGTGATGACAGACTCATGCATATGCCCATACTGATTCAAAGACAAAATCATAGCATTCTCACTGGCATGTGTGAAATTCAAATATCAAGGAACCACTCACATTATAAGTCGCAGGGCTGCTCGGTGGTTTTGCAAAACTCAAGTTCGCGCCTTTTTCTTCTCCTCCTTGGGCTTGCTCAGCAGAGGTTATGGGTACCTGCTAGCTTAACAAAGAAATCTCAGCTCCCAGAAATGCAGATCAAAGCAAGGGGCCAATATTGATACCGGCACAAATAACTAAAAGTAGTTTACTACATGACAATGAGTTATTCCACTTGGTTGCTTAGGACAGTCCGAATGTGAGCAGCAAAAAGAAAGGTTACATGGTGCAAAAATGTGATATTTGACAAGGAAAAATGAAAAACCGTGATGCTTAATTGACCGACAGGGAAGGGTTGACACACTATGCTTGATATATCACAGGATGATGAAATGCACTTACTTACTCTACAACATGTTAATTTTTACAGATGCTCAGTTGATAATGATACAAATGAGTGACAGATGAGTTAAACTACATATGTGAGGGTAAGCTACAACATGTATAAATGCAATACCAGAATGCAATAAGGGACTGAAAAGGAAATGCACAGATGTGATGTAAGCTAATGAGAAGCACTAAGAGAATGCAGATATGCAATTTAAGATAAGCTAACTACAAATGCAATGATCATATGCAGAAATGTAAAAAGTTGCAGATATAGCAAAGTTACAACTAAGTTACACTAATACTGACTGAAAGCAACAATGCAAAGCATATATATACAGGGTTGAAGGAAAGTGAGAGAAGGAAAGGTGGAGTTCTGCAACTGTCGGGGAAAGAAAGAGAAGAGAAATGGGAAATGAGGTTTGGTCGAGGGATAAGGGTATAGGTGGTTTTGCTGTGGAGCGGGAGCAGCGAGGGATGATGTGAGGGATGCAGCGAGCGTTGGATGTGGCGGGCGAGATCTCACGGCTCAGATGGGACGGGCTTGGATCCGGGTCATGGGTCGGGTCTTGGATAGCTCGAGCCCATGTCTTGTAAACGGGTTGCTCCTTGTTGGGTTGCAACTGATGCGCGGGCTTTGGCTTTCTGCTCCATAGACGCTTGTCTCCAATTTTTTGCTCTTTTGGGTCCTCAATTTCTCCAAGCTTTATTTACTACCTAAAAACACAAAATTAATTAGTACAAATATTTATTCTTGAAAACAAAGAAAATACAGAATCTGGGATAATATCTGATTTCTGAGCACAAAAGATGAGTTAAATGCCAATAAATAGATGTAGAAATATGCAATATTTGGCACTCAACAACTGCCTATATGGAACTAACAGCCCAATTTATGCAAACCTGTATGAGCCTGATTATGTAAATTGCACCTTCAAGACCATTGTTGAAGGAAAAGTGTTTGTTGTGGATCTTCAAGTTATTGCTAATCTCTTGAACTTGACTCATGTTGACTTTCTCTTACTTCACCCTAAGCAATTGATACCATGTCCAAATGTGCTCTTAAACTTCCTTCTTGCAAGGGATGTTTCATGGAGTGATGGAAAGATTGATGTTCATGATGCTGCACTGTTTCTCAGAGCTGCTGGAAAATTATTGGTAGCTAACTTGATGCCCAACATAATTGACAGACAACTGTGTACCAAGCCTCTTGCAGAACTGGTTTATTATGTTGTTGAAGGAAGGAACATTGATTTTTGTGGCCTCATTATTCGTCAGATAATAAGTGTCAGACAGATTTCAAGGAAGACTCCTGGGTTTCCTTGTCTTATCTCAAGGATCTGCAGTCAATTTGGCATTGTTGCTGTTGGAACCAATCTTGGAGAACCAAAGGTCTTAACCATGAACAGTATTGCAAAAATGTCTAGATCTCCTGCAGCACCCAACTCTGAACTATCTCATCCCCAGCAAGAAGTTGAGATTTTGAAGGATCAGTTGGATTATGCAGAGACATCCCATCCTGAACTGACGGAGAAATTTTATGAAATTGCTAGGGATTATGTTAAGTAACTAATCTTTGTTCTTGATGTTGATGGGTTGTTAAACTACTTATGTTGACTACTATCTACTGTTATTTGTTTAAATTTCTTATGTTAAACTTAAGTTATCTCTATTGTGATGTTATAACTTTAATAGCACCTTAGCTTTGAATGATCTTTCTTTCAATTAAACTGCCAAATGTGCTGAGTCCATAAGGAGTACAGATGAACAGGTTCAAAAGTTATCTCTATTACATGTCAATATGAAAGTATTGATAAAAGATTGAATGAATTTTTGACAAACAAAAGATAAGACTATTATGTCATTATGCAAATATTAATGGAAGATAGGATGAGCTTTTGTTTTAAAAGATTAAGTATATTATGTCATTGTGCAAATGGTGATAAAGAATATAATGAATCTTTGTTTATTCCGCAGTATTAATCTTCCCTAATCCATATTTTTATGTAAATACTGTGCGGCTCCGTAAGTTCCCTTATGTGAGCATTTCCGATTGAATTAATCATGGGTTCTCTTGTGGTTAATTCAATTGAGATTTTTGGATACAAATTCATATTCTTATGTGATTTGTTGATGTCCAAATAAATCCTTCTTTTCTTGTGAAAGTAAGGTCGCTCTTGTTGTTCTTTCGGGAATGACATTTTATGGAGGAGAGTTCTAGTAAAGACCCTCAAGCTCGTCAACGCTATTTAACTGGTCTAGCGATGATCAAGAGACGTATTAGCTGATAATAACTCAATTAGTTTAACACAAACGTTAATTAATGGGAATTAATCTAACAACGATCTTGATACGAAAAGATCTCGAAAAGTTAAGCGAAATAGACTACTCAAACGTGTCAATCGGATACCAGATGAAGAAGTAACCATCAGTTTTGCTGAAGAGCAAAATAGTCATCTTGCAGTTTAGCCGCCTTGGCTGCCCGTATCAAGTTTTTCGGTGCCTTTAGCAATTTTGGTTGGCCTTATCTCAACCGAGTAGACTAACTCGTCATTCTTCTTCTTCTTTCGTTTTCTTCTCTTCTTCCTCCGGTTCTGCACCTGTGAGAGTTATAAGAATCGAGAGTGAGTTTTGAGTTAAAGTAACTCAGTGATGGAGTTGTTTAGATGATGGAGGAGTCGAAGTTGTTGTTGTTGAAGAAGGAAAGATGAATCCGAGAATCAAGTTAAGGTTTCTCAGAGAATCGAATTAAAGTTCGAATTGATGGCGTATAAGAAGATTTATAGATTGGGTTTAGCTGAATTGAAGAAAGGGTTGGAGTTAATTAGAAGTTATGGAGTTGTTCATGAAGAATTGAAGAGTTAGGGTTTCTGGAAGAAATTCAAAGAATAATTTGAAGATGATTTGAGAGGAACAGGAAGAAATTAAGAGATGGGGTTTGAAGATCAGGATGTGAAGAAGAAGGTTATAGTTGTATTTTGAAGATTTGTCTACAAAGAAAAAGAGTAATTGAGGAATCGAGATTTAGGGTTCTGTTCTTGAGGATTTTTGGATAAGGAGAAATTAGAAGATGAAATTAAGGTGTTAAAGGAAAGATTAGAGATTGGTTTGTCATGAATTAGGTTTAAGACTGAAGAATTACTTGAGATTGTTAGCTAGGGCTCGGGAATTGGTGAATTGGAGTATTGTTGAAGTTACGCTTGATAAATTAGAGCTGATGAAGAACTAGGGTTTGATTCTGGTATCAAGAAGATGATGGAGTTATTATTGGTGCTGATTCAGTAGACCTATCATGAGGTAATTGTTCTTTTCTATGAAATCTTTTAAGTTATGCAGTTTTGTTGTTGAATTTATGGATTTGTCTATAGACAATGAATTGAGATGGATTTGGTGAGTAAGAAATGAAATTATGAATGTTTAGGGTGTATCTTGAATTATAGAGAATGAAGATGATGTAGGGATTGAATTGAGGAACATGTATGTGTTCTTTGGTGTCACTACACTTAAGTGGAACTGTTAGTGTTGAGATTCACAACTGCAGGGGTCATTGAGTCGTAGTGGCGGTTTAGTTGTGTTGGTGGTTTGATATGATGTTTGTCCGTGTGTTGAGATTGCAGGTGTTGTGAATAGAGTTGGCGGTGAACTATGTGGTTGCAGGTAGAATCGTAATATCAGGAATGGTGGTGTTGAGAACTGGACATGATTGTAGTTGAAGTTTAAATGATTGAGTTGAGCTAGTGGTGCTAATGGTGTTGAATATGAGGTGTTGTTGTATGTGTTGTGTTGTGTGGTTGTGGATGAAACTGGGGTTAAGATAGATATGGTAAATATGTGCAACTGTGGTTGCTTTTGAAGATGAATGTTTGTTGTGGTGTTGAAGTTAGGTAATAGATTGTAATGAAGGTGATGTGTAAATGGAATTGGTTTACAGTGGTGGTGTGTTGAGCTGAGGTTCAGATTTACTTGAGATGAGTATATGTGTGTCTGAGGAGTAAGTGGAACTGAGAATGAGTTTGGTAGGATGAAGAAAGGTTAGATTGTTGAAAAGCTTGCAACTACTGCAATTCCAGGTAATCATAATTTGTATTGTAAATGAAGTTTGAAGTTTATTAAGAATGAATGTATCGATGCAATGTTTAGAATGAAGTTGAACTCGGGAGTTAGAATTGCATTTGTATAAGAACCTTTGGTCGTCTGAGTGAACTTATTCGGGCCCGACTCAGATCTGTTCTTGTCCGACTCAAGAGTCGATCGAGTTGAATCTTGTTGACTCACCGAGTTCCGGCCCCGACCTAAGTTAACTGTTTGACCGATTCAGTTTGAATCGTTGACCCGAACTTAGACGTTGACTATTAGTTGACTCCCTTGACCGCCGGTTTGACCGTTAGTGACTATTAGTTGACTCGGATGGACCTGAACTTAGATTGATGGGTTGGTTTAGTGGATTTGGGCTTAGGACTAATTTTCCTAGTTTGATGTTTGGACCCCTTATGATCCGAATTGACCTTTGCTTCCTTCTACAAAGTTGTATATATTTTCTAGACTTATCGAATGGACTATAGAACCAACCTAATTGAATTAGTAAACCTTATATATACTAAAGATAGAGAATGATAATGTGTAAAGTCATAAATGGGCTTAGAACCATTAGATAGAACTATATGATTCTTGTATGAGCCATTTTGGATAGATTCTTAGAGTGCTTGTATGATTAACAGTTAGTATATTAACAACGATCGATTCAAAGGATGAACCAGTGGATCGTGGATCTCGAGGTAGGCGTGGCTTGGCATCAAAATAGGTGGGAATACATTTGACTCTTTTGTAACCATTTTTGTTTCTTTTACAAAAGTCATGCATTGTCAGATTGTGCATTCCGTGCATTCTTTAACTTGTATTATGATAATTCTGCTGATTCTGTTAATCTTTCCATGGTTTGGAAAGGACGTGTAATGTCATGTTTGTTATTATGAATTGTTATGGGAAATAAGAATTTCCACGTGTGGTATATAGAATACGCTCATTCACATTTATATCTACATGAATTCAGCTTTTATGCTTACTATGGGTCATCAGGTTTTGGTGACATCAATAGTTATCTAGGTGTGTAACTGGTTGACACCATATTATACATTGTTTGAAGAAGGAGTTTGTCCATATACATGTTTGTTTATTTCAGTGACTTGGTCACTTTTTAATGTTTGGGAAAACATTATTGTTTTCCAAATCTTGCCATGATTACTTGAAAGTTAAATGTTATTCCTACTGGGCACCCCTTTTAGGGATGATGTGCTCACCCATTCCCACTTTCAGTTTCAGAGACAGATCAGAGTTGCGCAGTGAAAGCTTCAAGGGTTGATTTCGTTAGTTGGTTAACTTCTACCATGTATATTATATTGCATATTGTATTTTTAAATCAAATGCTATTGTATATGTATCATTTGAGAGGAGTTCTTGTATATATATTTCTGAGCGGGGCTAGTTTTTGGGTTAAGTTTTGTAGCAGATTTCTTAATTGAATGTTTGAGTAAATGGTTTAGATTCTTAGTGCCTCTTTATTTAGACTAATCTCTTGGATTGGTCAGCTGCTAGCTTTGAGGGCGCTACAGTTCTTAATTGAACTTGTGCTTAATTGCCAAATCTTTGTGGGGAGTGCGGCTGCGAAATATTATAGGGGTTATCTTGTATCTTTATAAACTCCTTGATGAATGCATTTAGTTTCGACTATATGATTTCATCTAAAAAAGTTGATATGTACTTTATTTTGGTCAAGATGTGTCTCTATGAAAATTTCATTAGGATCCCACTAGTTTTCGTACCTTTGCCAATTTTATTGACAAAAAGAGGGAGAATTAATGTGTAGTTCACACTACAAATACATATGGTTTCCGAATCATTATGTAACGGGGAGTGGTTTTAATGTGAGATGAAGTATTGACTAAGAGGGAGTGATACATATCACCATAGTATGGTTGTCGAAGTTGTGATACAATTGAACTTTGATGTTGTGTAATAATACTGTGACACTGTATCACAATGATTGAGAGCTATTGTTTTCTCATTGTTATGGCTACGGATCTTCAACAACGATGATGATGTATTGAATATCTTTGGAATCATTGGAGTACTTGGAAGTGACGAAGATTTCGAGTAATGTTGAAGAACCAAGGAGATCAAGCATGTGGATGAGAATCTGCAAATTTTATTTATTTTGTATTCCATATGTATTAATAGTTTTGTCACTAAAATTGACAAAGGGGAGATTGTTAGGGCACTACTCGGTCGAACTCGCAAGCGTTGCTATCTCAAGCTTGTTTGTCAAGTTTAGTTTCCAAAACTATAAGTCTTGATTTCTAATCTACTTATAGCTAAGTCTCGGACTAGGATAGAAAGTGTAGTTGAGATCTAGACTCCACGGTGTTCATCATGCAAAGACGAAGAACTACTCAAGGAACTGGTGGAACTTCATCGAAAAAATGTATGTGGAGACTTGAACTAAGTCCGCGTACCTGTACGCGTACTGTCGGAAGTTCACATCCCTTGAAATTCTTCCGTAGTTTGTGAATTAAAAAAAAAAGCTCAGTCCGGGTACTTAAGTATGCGTACAGGTATGCGTACTTAAGTGGGTTATTTTCTAAAAACAGTTTAATTCGTGAACTAAGACATTTATAAATTAAAGAATGCAATCTTTGCAAACCATGGCTATAATGTTCATGAATCGATTCGAGTGAATCAAAACTGTTTTTGCTTCGATTGTGTCTCGTATACTTCTATGAGATATAAGCAATTGAACAACTCTCTAACTAGTTCTTTTGAGTCATTTGAACTAGTTATCGTGAATATGAAAAAGGTTGATACGAAAGTGCTCATATGGCTAACCATTGGTTAACTAATGTTGAACCAACGAGGCACAGAGCTGCACCAGGTCTAGTGGGGACAGTAGTCCCCCTAGAATTTCCTAATTACATACATAGGCTTTACATAATTATCATTTTAGGCTTGAAAATTTGAAGTATTTATAAATTTGTCCCCCTTATCTTTATATATTACTTAGAGAGCCTTGAATCCTCTACTATACACTTTAAAAACAACTGGTATTAGGTATTTATATCGTATAAAGATTGGCTTGAATATCAAAATTATGTAGGAAATAAGTGAAAAATATCAAAATATTAAATCCAACCATCAATCTAAACATCTTACAACTTATTGGATATCTTGGTGACATCATTTGAAGGAAAATACCAAAGGCTAAAAAAAAATTGCGACCTTCGGCCGCCTGCTTTTACGACAAAACTACTATACCTATATATATTTGTCCCCCCAAACATTAAATCCTAGCTCAGTGGAACCAACTACTTGTACGCGTTTAGGTACGGTTACTCAAACCTAAATGAAGTTGCATTCATGTGTGTATAACAAGCTAAGTTCGATCTAACGGTTGAAAGATATTAGCTTGATTCTAATCAGGTTTTCATCTAACGGTGAATATTGAATGCTTTGTTACCAAGGTAACTTAGATTGCAAACCCTGATTTGGAGACTATATAAAGGATAACTCTAGCAACTGGGAAACCTAATCCCCACACCTCCTGTGTGATACTAGTTGTGTAAGCTAGAGTTGATTCTCCTTTAACCTTAGGTTTCTATCGAGACCCTGTAGGTTAACGACTTAAAGACTTCATTGGGATTGTGGAGCCAGACCCAACTATTTTCTCTGTAGTTGTGTGATCTGATCTTGTTGTTTCTATCGTATTTGAGTACAATCGTAAGATTGGCTTGAGATTAATTTCTCCGATAGAAAAGATAGAAAAGTAGTCACAAACATCTTCGTCTCATCGTTTGTGATTCCACAATATCTTTTTTCGCTAGTCGATTAAGATTATTGTGAGGTGATTGATATTTCTAGGCTGTTCTTCGGGAATATAAGTCCGGTATATTAATTGGTTCCTGTTCACCTTGATTTATCAAAAGATGGAACAAACTCGTAGGTATTTCTGTGGGAGACAGATTTATCTATTCTTGTAGACTTTTCTGTGTGAGACATATTTTTTTATTAAAGTCTTCGACTTTGGGCCGTAGCAACTCTTAGTTCTGGGTGAGATCAGCTAAGGGAATCAAGTGCGTAGTATCCTGCTGGGATCAAAGACGTAAGGAGCGCAACTGTACCTTGGATCAGTGTGAGATTGATTGTGGTTCAACTACAGTCCAGGCCGAAGTTAGTTTGTAGTAGGCTAGTGTCTGTAGCGGCTTAATACGGTGTGTGTTCAATCTGGACTAGGTCCCGGGTTTTTCTCGCATTTGCGGTTTCCTCGTTAACAAAACTTCTGGTGTCTGTGTTTTTTCTTTTCCGCATTATATTTTGTTATATAATTGAAATATCACAGGTTGCGCGTTGAATCGTTCAATTGGTAAATCCAACCTCTGGTTGTTGATTAAAATTGATTGATCTTTGAACATTGGTTTTTGATACCGTCCAAATTATTTCTTATATTCAATTGGGCTCGCAAATTCCTATTTGTTTGATTGCAGATTGAATTGAGAAATAGAGATATAACTCTTGGATATATTTCCGTTGATTGAGTCTGACTCTCTAGTTGATTCTCTTGGAATTATATTGGAGTTAGTCTATACAGATTGCTAAGCGAAATATTGGGTGAGGTTGTTGTACCCCCATTTTTTCAGTTATTAATCTAGAATCTTCATAATTAAAGTTGGTTCTTTTTAACAGTTCTCAGCTCCATCATCCATTTAAAGGAAAAAGTGGTCAGGAATATGTTTTCTACTTTACACTACCAAGCAAACTGCCGTTCTTCGGAGAAAGGAGCAGAAGATGGACATTTTTTTGTTGTCCCGCAAATTTTATCATCAATTTTTCTTTTCCCAATACAATAGGTGTCAGTTAGCCATTGGTTATCCGTGACTTTTACGTGAAACCCTCCATTTTCGAAAAAAATTCAATATTCCTACATCAAGAAGTTCCCAATCTGTATCTACGGTATATTGGAGGCAAAGTTTTTTTTTTTTTTGACAACATTTGACGGACCAGTACAACTTATTTTGGCCCGCCTCCAAAAATAAGAAACTCATTCTTGCAAATATCTCTCTCTTTTTGAACGGTATCTTTTCTTGACATTACTGATGAGTGGTGTCAAATTCCATACACTGCTCGGTCTTAGTCAATGTTATTCTTGTATCACTCACACATGTGCTTGTAATTTTCTGTATTCTGTTATCTTGTGTGTATGTGCGTGACTTGTGTGAGTTCTATTAGTGTATTGTTACTATAAATATCTCTCAGGGCTAGTCTGAGAAAATAAGTTAGTTTTTCCTTTTTCAGATTAAGATTTATCTTTCTTCTGTTCTTGATGTATCACAGAAACTTAAATTTGAATTATGTTAATCAAGCTTAAACACCATAATTATATTATAGTATTATTCGATATGGTTGCTTCACAACGTCACTATTAGATCCTCTGTGTTTTTCTCTTTTCACGGTAGTCTTTTGTTTTTCGACTCTAATGGTTGTAGCTCAGATTTGGTGATTGTTTCTTTTTATTTTATTTTATTGATTTAACATCATTGTTCTTCTTCGAATTCTTTATTGATTTCAATTCCAGTTTTCCGATTCAATTTTGGATCCATTTATCTTTTTTTCTCCTAATTTCTCAAATTTCCATTTTCAATTCTCTTTTTCCCTTAAATGGACCAACATCAGTCTTCCTTAATTACTGTCACACCTTTAAATAAAATTGCTAGTATCATTCATGTTAAGCTTAGAGATGATAATTTGTTGGTATGGAAATCTTCTATTCTTCCTTTGTTAAAAAGATATAATGTTGTTTCGTATATGGATGGAACTGGATTTTGTCCTCCTCAATTTTTAACTCGTATTAATGAGACAAATCAAATTGTAAATCCTGCTTACACCTTGTGGAATGAAGAAGGTTATACCATCATTCTTTAGATAGATTCTTCAATCTCTGCCACTGTATTTGGTCATCTCTCCGGTGCTAATACTGCTTTTGATCTACGGAGACAAATTGAAGAGAAATTTTCTCAGACATCCACTACTCATATGATTCAACTTCGTACTAAACTTCTAACTATTCTACAAGGTAACATCACTATCTATGAATTTCTATCTGAGTTGAAGAAAATTATTGATTCCTTAGTAGTTGATGGTTGTGTTGTTTCTGATGCTGAATTAGTAGTCACTATTTTGAATGGTTTACATCCTGATTATGCTGCTTTTGCCACCTCTATTCGTGGACACTCTTCTCCTGTTATTATTCGAGAAATTCGTAATCTACTACCTAGTGAGGAAATCGTAGTTATTGATATGCTTAATTCTTTAAAGTTATCTTTTAAGAAAGCTTTAGCTGCTATCTTTGATGTACCATACACACCTATGGGTATTACTCAGCTTATAGAGCTTACAATCCTTCTTTTGCTAGAGGAACTAAAGGTAAAGGACGTGGTTGAACTCCCACTTTTACAAAATCTTATAATTCTTTTCATTAACTTTTAGAGCACTGCTCGGTCGAACTCGCAAGCTTTGCTATCTCAAGCTTGTTTGTCAAGTTTATTTGCCAAAACTATAAGTCTTGATTTCTAGTCTACTTATAGCTATGTCTGGGATTAGGATAGAATGTGTAGTTGAGCTTTAGACTTCACGGCATTCATCGATTGAAGACGAAGAACTACTAAGGAGAGCTTGTGGAACTTCATCAACAAAAGGTATGTGGAGACTTGAACTCACCTATCACTCAGAAGTCTACTCTATTCTATCTCCTATTGAGACAAAATTCGTATAGCTATATAGACTTTACATTATACACATTTGATATTTCGAATGAATTTAACTCGCTTATATCTTTTCGAAATATGTGTAGGAAAGCTTTTGCTTTAACTACGTTCATCATTATTCTTGTGAAAGTCAAAAGATGATCATGTGAAAATCACCTGGTAACATCTTACATGATTTGTGTGAGACAGTCATTTGATGTAGACTCGGAATGTTTCGTATTGATCATTCGATCACTTGAAAATTGCTTATAAGCTAATAGTTTGTGTGAGACAGCTATTGTCGTCTTCTAAGAATGTTTCAATGATTGAAATGGGAGTTAAGAGCTAAAACCCATGTTTGGATACATTACGGTTTGTATACTTAGTGTATGAACTATTTTGACATAATTCAGGACCGGAAGTTTGCATACACGTTCGCAAACTTATTCAACTGTTAAGTCAGTGTACTTAAGTTTGCATACCCGTTCACAAACTGATTTAACTTTTTAAATCCGGGAACCAAGTTTGTGTACCCGTTCGCAAACGGCTTCAATGAGTTCGGTCTGGAGCTAAAGTTTGCGTACCCCTTTGCAAACTGTCGGCTTGTGACCAATGTCCGGAACTTAAGTTTGCGTACCCGTTTGCAAAATTAAGTGGTTCAAGTTCATAAATCGGTTAAATATGATTTCATACTCATGAACAAATATATTTATATAATAAGGAATGCAATCTTTGCAAACCGTGGCTAAAATGTTCATGAATTGATTCTTTTGAATCAATCTGATTTTGCTTCATTTGATCTAGAAGTGTTAGATGAATGAGGTCAATACAAAAGTGTTCATATGGATAACTTCGGTTAACTGTTATTGAGCCAACTCAATATACACGTTTAGGTACGGTTACCCATATCTAAATGAAAGTATGTTTCATTTGTGTGTAACAAGCGCTAAGACCATCTAACGGTGGAAAGATATTAGCTTGAATCTTAAATCAGGTTTGATTTAGAGGTGAATATTGATTGCTTTGTTCCATAGTTATTTATCAAACCCTGATTTGAAGACTATATAAGGGCGAACTCTAGCAACTGGGAAACCTAATCCCCACACCTCTTGTGTGATACTAGTTGCGACTAGAGTCGATTCTCCTTTAACCTAGGTTTTTCCTAAAACCATTATAGGTTAACGACTTAAAGACTTCATTGGGATTCTGAAGCTAGACCCAACTATTTTCTCTATAGTTGCGTGTTCTGATCTTACTTTGTTCTATCGTATTGAGTATTATCTTCTCTAAGATTTGCTTGAGATTTATCTATGATAGGTAAGATATAAAAAGTAATCAAAAAGCTCTCCATATCATTCTTTTTGATTCCAAAATAGCTTGCTTTACTACCATATAGTTAAGTTATTGTGAGGTGATTGGTATTTCTAGGTCGTTCTTCGAGAATATAAGACCGGTCTATCAATTGGTTCATGTTCACCTTGATTTATCAAAAGACGGAACAAAAACTTCGTAGGTATTTATGTGGGAGACATATTTATCTATTCAAATAGACTTTTCTGTGGGAGACAGATTTTTTTATCAAGTCTTCGACTTTGGGTCGTAGCAACTCTTAGTTGTGGGTGAGATCAGCTAAGGGAATCAAGTGCGTAGAGTCCTTCTGGGATTCAGAGGCGTAAGGAACGCGACTGTACCTTAATCAGTGTTAGATTGGTTAGGGCTCAACTACATTCCAGTCCGAAGTTAAGTTGTAGTAGGCTAGAGTCTGTAGCAACTTAATACAGTATGATGTTCAAATCTGGACTAGGACCCGAGGTTTTTCTGCATTTGCGGTTTCCTCGTTAACAAAAATTCTGGTGTCTGTGTTATTTCTTTTCCACATTATATTTGTTTATATAATTAAAATATCACAGGTTGTGCGTAGTTCAATCAATTGGTAAATCCAACCTTTGGTTGTTGATTGAAATTGATTGACACTTGAACATTGGTCTTTGGTACTGTTTAAGTTGTTTCTCATAATTATCAAGCTCGCGGATTTCTATCTGTTTGATTTGTTGATTACATTGAGAAACAAAGATATAACTCTTGGATATATTTTCCTTGATTGAGTCTGACTGTCAAGTTGATTCTCTTGGAATTATATTGGAGTTAGTCCATACGGATTTCCTAAACGAAATATTGGGTGTGGTTGTTAGACCCCCGATTTTTCATTAACAACCATCACCTTTTACCTAACAACCAATTCCACATACTTAGAGATATCCTTCTCCATATGGTTGGCAACCAATGAAACATCCTACTTCTCATAGACCACCAAGTTTCGTTTATAATATTGTTGCATCAGTTAAACCACCATGTCAAATATGTTTGAAACTTGGATACTCTGCTCCAACTTGCAATCAGAGATTTAATTTTGCTTATCAGGGGGGAGCTCCTCCACAGCTGATGAAGAGCAAGCAATCATAACGCAGCTGATGAAGAATCACTTACTATTTCTTATCCTTATACTGGATCAGAGGTTATCAATACTGCAAATGAAGAAGATATGATCCCAAACTTTATCTCTAGTACTAAATTTCTTAATAATCATGCTTGTGTGCTTCACAAAGTCCTTTTAGTACCCAAGTCAGCTTAAAATTTATTGTTTGTTCAAAAATTCACCTCTGAAAATAATTGCTTCTTAAGTTTTACCTTTGATGGCTTTGTTGTTTAGGATCTCTCCACTAGGGGGATTCTGTACAAGGGACTTCATAATAATGGCTTATATCCAATACATTTCAACACCAATTCTTCTTCTCTTTCATCCATTCCACCATCATCTTTTCTTTTTGCAACTGAAGTTTGGCACAAAAGGCTTGGACATCCCTCCTTCCAGTCACTTCAGAGAATTCATAAAACTTTTGGTTTTACTGATTTTCATAATAAGCCTTTATTTTGTACTGATTGTCAACTAGGGTGTATTCACAAACAACCATTTCAGTTATCTACTTCTGTTAGTCACACTCCTCTTGATCTTTTGCATATGGATATTTGGGGTCCATGTAATTTAGTGTCTAAAGATGGTTCTATGTACTATGATGTTATTGTGATGATTATTCTAAGTATTGTTGCCTATTTCCGTTGTCTCTCAAATCTAATTTTAAACATATTTTTATATATTTTGTTAATCAAATTGAAACTCTCTTACAACTCCCATTTAGAGTTATAAAATCAGACGGGGGTGGTGAATTTTTCAATACCTAGGGTCTAAACACAAACATATTGAATCTTGGTAGAACCTTATTAATCCAATCTGGTCTACCTCACTCTTATTGGGTAGATGCTTTAAACACTGCTAATTTTTTAATAAATAGATTACCAACTAATTCCATTGGTTTCACCACTCCTCTTGAGGCCCTGTTCAATACCAAACCTGATTATAAATTTCTAAAATGTTTTGGTTGTGCATGTTTTCCTTGGCTAAGAACTCACACAACCTCCAAATTGCAACCAAGAAGAAAACATTGTGTATTTCTTGGTTATAGATCCTTTCAGAAAGGCTATAGATGTTTGGATCCATCTACTGGTAGAGCGTATGTGTCTAGGCATGTTATCTTTGATTATTCTTCATTTCCTTTCAAAGATGTATCCCTTGCACGGTCTTGCCCCAATATATTTGATACTTTCTTATCTTTCAAGCAGTCTGATTCTCTTGAATTTGTTGCTTCTCTAACTTCGATCAACATCTACATCTAGTGCCACTCCTTTCTCATCGCATATTAACGCCACTACATCCTCTAGCGCACCCATTTCTATTGAACCATCCAATGCACACAAGATATTTACTAGGGCTGACGTGGGGATTTTTAAACCCAAAACATTTAATGCTTCTAAATATGTTTTGCAAAAATCATTTCTCAGCAATATTTCAGCTACTAGTCCTACATGTTTTAGTCAAGCTAACAAAATTCCAGTGTGGATATTATCAGTGGATGATGAAATTTAATGCTCATATTCAAGCTGACACTTAGTCCTTAGTTCCCCCATGTGAAGGTCAAAATGTAGTGGGGTGCAAATGGGTGTTTAGAGTCAAGCACAAGGCAGATGGTTCTATAGATAAGTTCAAGTCAAGATTAGTGACTAAAGGCTATCATCAATAGAAGGGTATTGATTTTTCAGAGACATTTAGCCCAGTTGCAAAACCAACTACCATTAGGTTTATTATGTCTATTGCAATTCAGTTTGAGTGGTCTATCACTTAACTAGACATTAACAATACCTTTTTACATGGTGACATCAAGGAAGAGGTGTATATGCAACAGCCTGCTGGATGTGTCATTCCTGATCATCCTGACTATGTATGAAGATTAAATAAGTCAATCTATGGGTTAAAACAAGCCCTAGAGTTTGGTATCAAAAAGTGTCGGATGCTTTTATATCTCTCGGGTTTTGTAGCCACATTACAAATACATCTTTATTTGTCTTGAAGAAGGGTAAGCATTTGGTTATCTGTTTGATGTATGTGGATGACATTCTCTTAACTGGTAATGACTTTATTTTCATTAAATCTATCATTACTTTGTTAAGCAAGTCATTTCCAGTTAAAGATCTAGGTCCCCTACTTTTTTTTCTTGGTTTGGAGGTTAAGAGGGATAACTCAAGAATTTTTCTATCTCAATCCAAGTATGCAATAGATTTGCTAAAGGGAACCAACATGGTGGGTGACAAACCATGTCATTCTCCCGCTTGTCCTTCAACCAAGCTTATTCTGGTGATGGAGAGTATCTAGAAAACCCAATGAATTTAGGTATATTGTTGGTGGTATTCAATACCTCACTTGGACTAGACAGGACATCGTTTTGCGATCAACTGGTTTACCAACACATGCAAAAACCCACGACCGCTCATTTGTCTGCAGCCTAAGAGAATCCTCAAGTATGTTAAAGGCACTCTAGACTATGTGATCTTATTTGAAAAAGGGTTGGTAGCACTGCAGGGTTTTAGTGATGCTAACTAGGCAGGCTATCCTACTGAAAGACGCTCTACGAGTGGTTTTTGTCTCTTTTTTGGCCCTAACCCCATTACATGGTCCTCAAGAAAGCATTCAACAATTGCTTTTTCTAGCACTAAGGCTGAATATCGATGCTTTTCTCAAACCGCTGCAGAGTTAGTATAGGTTTGTCAACTACTAAGAGATTTGCATATCTTTTTACCTGTGGTTCCTTTCGTTGGTTGTAACAACATTTATTCAATCTCTTTGGCTAGAAATCCTTTCATGCACAGTAAAATGAAATATGTTGCCATCGATTTTCACTTTATACGGGAGTTGGTACATATATGATCGGTTTCATGTGTTCTACATATTTCTTTTTCTTGCTTAATCATGAATTTTTATTACTAAACTTTTGCATTTACACATTACAGAATGCCAAGATTTCAAGGCAGAGTAACTAAACATGGACACTAGCTAACAGACTGACTATTAACCCATTACAATAAGCCCAACACCTAACATATGCCAAGACATATCCAGGCCACTAGAAAGACATTACTGAATTACAGAGATATTAAAATCTAAAATACAATTCGATCTCATTTTCTAGTTTGCCAAGAAATAGAGGCTTCTCTTCAAAATAATGCACTTCACCTCTGCTCAGAAGTACTCCTCTCTTACCATTTTATCCGCAGAAAAATTGACCTCTCTGTATGTCTGAATGTGATTACTGGAATAGCTTTGTTGATTCTAATCCATCTGCTCTGTACCATCCATGGTATCTTATCATTTAAGAATGCCATCTTTAGAATCTAAACTGAAGCATACATTCAACAATCCTTTGGACATTTCCCACTCACCTGTAATAATTAGGGCCATCAACTCTGTCAAGTAATTTGTGGCAATCCCCAGTCAACCTGAAGCTGAACCCATATGCTCTCCATAGTGATTTCTAGCAACAAAACCAATTCCTGCCACTCCTGGATTTCCTTTAGAAGTTCCATCACAACAAATCAAAGTTTGGTTTTGAGAGGGAAATGCAAAGAAACACTGTTTCACTCTTACAGATTTCACTTTTACTCCTGAGCCAAGACACGGTCCGAGGTTTAACTTGTTGCGTCACAAGCTCAGAGTCATCACTCCTCACCGGGGGGGGGGGATTGTGGATAAGAAACACTCAATTTTTCGTGGGTGGGTGGGTGGTATTGTTGTGTCACTCACACATGTGCTTGTAATTTTTCGTTTTCTGTCAGCTTGTCTGTATGCGCGTGACTTGTGTGAGTTCTGTCAGTGTATTGTTACCATAAATATCTCTCAGGGCTAGTCTGAGAAAATAAGTTAGTTTTTCGTTTTCCTTTTTCAGATTAAGTTTTATCTTTCTTCTGTTCTTGATGTATTACATAAGCTTAAATTTGAATTATGTTAATCACGTTGATAAGAAACGTTCAATTTTTCGTGGGTGGGTGGGGGGTATTGTTTGTGTCACTCACACATGTGCTTGTAATTTTTCGTTTTCTGTCAGCTTGTCTGTATGCGCGTGACTTGTGTGAGTTCTGTCAGTGTATTTTTACCATAAATATCTCTCAGGGCTAGTCTGAGAAAATAAGTTAGTCTTTCGTTTTCCTTTTTCAGATTAAGTTTTATCTTTCTTCTGTTCTTGATGTATTACATAAGCTTAAATTTGAATTATGTTAATCACGTTGATAAGAAACGTTCAATTTTTCGTGGGTGGGTGGGGGGTATTGTTGTGTCACTCACACATGTGCTTGTAATTTTTCGTTTTCTGTCAGCTTGTCTATATGCGCGTGACTTGTGTGAGTTCTGTCAGTGTATTTTTACCATAAATATCTCCCAGGGCTAGTCTGAGAAAATAAGTTAGTCTTTCGTTTTCCTTTTTCAGATTAAGTTTTATCTTTCTTCTGTTCTTGATGTATTACATAAGCTTAAATTTGAATTATGTTAATGTTAATCACGTTTAACCACCATAGTTTCATCAGATCTATTATCTAAAGAGCAAAAGAATATTAGCCATGAGAAATAAAATTTGCCAAGTGACTCAAAATATGCATACCACTTAGAAACCACATCCTGGTCCTTAATTTGAAACTGTAGCCAAAAATTTACTAATAACTAATTCTATCATTAGACCACTCTTATGGTTCTTTTCTTTGCGGACTCTTGTGTTCTATCCAGAATGTAACGTCTATGAACGCGAAGATTTTTCACATCGTAGTCCACACATGTAAAAATGTATTCAGAGTGGAGATGAATGGAAATCTATCTACCATGCATCTCAAAACTTATGGATTCACCTTAGTTGCATGTGGTCGGCATGGTATAAGGTATGATTTCTTCTAATTGCAAAGCGCTACGCATACAGACAAATAGGGTCCAAAACATCCCCATGGAAAGACATTAAAGTTCAAGAAATTAAACTCACTTATCAAGAACAAAAACAACAACAGTTGCACAAACCGGCAAAATCCTTTTGTAAGAATGTGCTTGGAGTTGCTCTTGGTCCAGTATTCCCTCCAAGTTGTTCATAGAAATTGCAATACTTATATCTTAGATGTACAAAACATAACTTGATCATTATTAGCCGGTTGGCATATTCTTTCAAATGCTTGCTCAAAAGGCTATTTGATTAAAATAATGCATTTACATTTGCTTCTAACCCGAGGAGAGTACGTCATAGACTTTACAGAAAAAGAAAAATTCGACATAATTTTTGAGAGGATTCATAATGGTGGTAATTACAGGGAAGACGAATAGTTCAGAAGTAATTCATTATAGTCTCCAAAAAAATGTAACCACACCAATCAACAGAATTGTCTGATCTCCAGAGTAAACAAAGGAATCAAAGTTTTTATACATACACTAAACTTCTTCCATAGAAGTTGCCAAATAGCCAAGCAACTTCAGTAATACATTAAACCAAAAATCTGATTCATAGAGATTAACTCAACAAACTTAATGAAATAGACAACCCCTGTTAGCCTCTACCTTACTCTCCACAAAGAATTATAAAGAGCATGAATGTAAACCAAAAAACACCCACATCCAATAACATAACTTACTAAGAATGGTTTTGAGGAATACACAATAACTTACTTATAAATTTGTCTGATTGATAGAGATGATAATCCAATAACAACTTTCCCCTTAGTTACTTGCATATATTACGTACATTTTCAGGCAACAAACATTAGAAAATTCTTTAAAGTGTATAATTACGAATTATATGGGGAATGTCTAAAGATGAGTTGTTAACAATTCGAATCGATAAGGTAAACGATGGATATTGACAAACAAAACTAAGAAAGAAATAAGCTTCGTATCTGAATATTTGAACAAAGACTCAAAGTTGACTCACAGTGCATCGTCAATCAACGGTTCATTGAGAATGTCTTGGAATGGACAATTTCAGAAGGTGAATCCATTTTGTTTGGTTTTTTTATGAAGAGACAAAGGTAGAGAAAATCGGGAAATGTGGTAGGAGACTCACTCTAATCCTCCTTGCAAGTTCTGTATATTATCCTATATCTTTCTTGTTCCTACTCAAAGATTGTTATACCAACTTGTTTATTTCTTGCTATGTATAGTTCCCTGGAAGTTTATGGGTTATTTTTTTTTTTATCAAAATAAATAAATATATTTTTTAGTTGATGATTCCTTGTAAGATGTCTCCACACGGTAGACCTATTGGTGGCTCAGTAGTTAAACGACAAACTTTACAGCTGAAACCAAATTATTCTAATCAAAATTGATATTGCTATTTATGGATATAGCTTAAGAAAATACCATATACTACTATATATAATGGTGGGTATAAAAACATTATCAATCACTCACGGCCATACTTATGTTCTCCCTAGTTAAGACATATAAAATCTGCAGCAAAGACCGTGATCTCCTTTGATCTATTCCCAAACCTACTTTCCATACATCTCACCACCATAACTTGTTCCTAAACCACCTCCTAATCCACATCGTACATCTCCATAGAAGGCGCATGGTTCTATAAGATACTCATCCCGGTGTTTGGGTCCCAAGGCCGTGAGGCAAGGTATGGGCGTTTTACTTACAGCACTCCAGCTGCATGAACAATTTCTCCAGGTCTTGGAGTGCGTGAAGCTTCAACAACATCACTTGTCATACCTGGTGTAGGGGGTTTAAGGGTGGCAGGATAATTATTCGTTGACAAAATAGAAGAAGAACCAAGACAGGGTGGAGTTATTTTTTTTTTATTAGGTTAAACAAATAGGCAGTGCATGCTATCAACAACAAAATTGCAAATTAACGCGCAAAGACACAAAAGATTTGTGAGATCAAGATGAATGAAAGCTAATTATTTGACCAAATCTATCAATATTGCTGCTTGATACTACTTACAGAGAGCATAATAGATATTTCCTATAATATGGATAGTGCGTACCGTCATCCACAACCTCATCGCATCACCATTAAAAGAAGGATTTTCCAAAACTTCAAATGTACAACTCACAATCAAATTAGCAACATAGTTGATTGCTTCCACTTCATATTTTAATAATAAAAACAAATAGCACTTTGATAGGGAATTTCAGATTAACCACACTCATAGATATTTCGAATGGATACCGTTTGCATTACTCGTTGTAGGAGTACGTGGCTTAATTTTCACTGTCAATTGGAATTCATAATTAATTCTTGGTGCAAGATCGCATTCATCAAGCGGTGCATGCTATCCTTCACTTAATCATATTAGTGTAGTTTATAAAAGTAAAGGTAATTTCCATGAAAATGGTTGCGAGCTATGTCAGATTACACGGATTGCCCATAGGAATCGAATTCTACCGTGGTGTGAATTCCCAGCGTCTAAAAGATTTTTCGATTAGCCAGGGCGAGTCAGACTTATGGTGGGGCCAAGAGATAATCTCTATCGTCCAATATCATAAACGATCTTAGCCGTTCTTTGGCCTACATACATACACACCACCTTTTCTTAGACTATTGATGGTATTAGTAATTACATGGAGAAGTTGACATAATGGTAGTTATTACAGGGAGAAGTTAGGTAATTAGAAGAATAATTTGATGGTTGATTTGTCATTTGTCTAAGAGAAGTTCTTCTATGGCTACTAGATGATCATTACATATGGATCATTTTGGGAGATAATAAAGGATGATATGCTGGTTTTCTTGTTATTGGTTGAGTTTAGTAGTTATCTCTCAGCTGAATGGTCCAATGTAATTAGAGTTTATATTTTACAATAATGAATTGAAATATAAAAAAAAAATTGATCGTTCAAAAGAATAGATTAAAAGCACACAAGCCGTGTGCGGCGGATACACAGACAAATGGCGAAAAACCCACAAACAAAAAGCAAAGCTAAACAAAAGGAAATTCTAAGAATTCAAAGAGCGTCAACAAAAGAAAACACATCTTGCAAAACCTAAGAAACAAAGAACAACTTGCAAACTACAATGTGGATCACTGCCTAAAAACGGTTATCCCTTGCCAACATCTTCTATTATTAAATCATCGTGTTTTTTTGCAAGATCACTGAACATTTCTTCACGGTTAGCCTTCACAGGTGGAAATTTTAGGCCCCATAAAGATCCATAATCCACGAGCTTATCTGCCGAGACGTTAGGAACTTTAGATTTAGGAAGCTTTTTCTCTTTTGAACTTGTACCTTTGGATATCATACTCAATTTCATACCAACTCCAATAACTGGCTTGGACAATGACTGCTTTGCAGAGCTTACCTTTGAATCTTTCAAAACTAACTGGGAAGATGCTACCTCCCCTTCTTCTACCTCCCATTCTTCTTCTTCTTCTTCTTCTTCTTCTTCTTCTTCTTCTTCTTCTTCTTCTTCTTCTTCTTCGATACCATGAAACCTGTTATGTGATTCAAAACCAGGGGGAATAGCTGGATCAAAAGATGAGGTGCTTGCACCATCCACAGTCGGTTGAATTGTGGGATGCTGCGAGTGCTTTTCTTTTTTCTTTTTACTGGTGTCTTTCTTTTTCTTGAAGGAAACCCACTCGCCAAGGACCTTCTCTTGTTCAAAATCTTCTTCATTGACTGACTTGGGAACATCATCCCCTTGCCCATTAGACAAATCTTCTGACTTACCATCTTCCCCAGAGATTTTAGACCTTCTCGTATAACATTTTGAAGGATTTGGGGAAACCATTTCCAGAACTCCAGCATTTTCAGCTCCATTCTCATTAGGTACCTGCAATAATATGCTTTGATCAACAATTTCAACATTGTTTTTCTCCATAGCAGCACCATCTTTATCATTCACTCCAAAGTTCTGTTCTTTAGTCTTCTTCGTTCTTTGGAAACTGTTAGAATTTTTAGAAGCCCCCATCTTCTTCGTGACTTTGTTAGTTGTTGTGCATTTTCCGTTGGAATGACCAAAAGAAACACAAGATGAGCATCTCGGTGGTTTCCAAGTGTATTCTACCTTCACTTCAAAGTCTTTCCCATCAAAAGAAACAGGAATACTAGCAGGATAATCAAAATCAACTTTAATCTCAACACAAACTCTAACAAAACTCATACGAGTCCTAGCTAAAGTGTGTTGGTCGGCAAGAAGAGGAATACCTAGCACACTAGCAATCATACTGATACCCTTTTCATTCCACAGGTGAATTGGGATGTTCAACAAATTTAACCAAATTGGAATGGTCTTCATCTCTTGGATATCTTGTTCAATAAAAAGGTCCCAAGGACGGATTAAGAATAATCGCTTTGAGATAAATACAGAGCCAATTTCTAATGCGGAATTTCTATCTTCAGCTAGGTCAAATTCAAATAGGAATGTATTACCCCCATTAATGGTCAATCGAAAACCTCCAATGGGTTTCCATATATTCTTCATCGCTGATTCAAATATGAACTGAAATAAAATTCTTAAATAGTTATTAACAATTTAGCTCAAGCTACCACATCCTACTTGAATTTTTGATTACTTTCATGATCATTCCATTGAAAATCTCTAATTACTCTATCAATTTGATCTATGACGACATAATATACAGAGCCATTAAAATGGACTTGACATCCACTTGATTTAGACCTTTGTACAATTAGCATCCACTTGATTTACTCTTATACATCATACATGTCACCCAAAAGCATCTTAAGTGTTTGGGCTTCGGATAATTTTTCCTTTCAAATATAACAATCCTTGACATGCCGTGAGAAATTCGTTGAGACATGTCAAAACATTGAGTCTGATTTGGCGCACACTCTCCTACGAGCGGTCACTTGGAGCATTTTATTGGATGACTCATGACTGGAAGGAACCCTTGCATAGTAAACAGTTAGCAAAGTTTTCGCTTTGATCTGTCATCTAATTCCTTCCAATCTTCAAATTTTCGCCAAATCTTCCAATTGCAGTATAACTCAATGTAAGATTTTCCCTACAACTTGTTGTGCTTTTAGTTGGAATTTTTGCTTAGGCTTCTAGGCAATGCTTGATCAATGTTAAACAGAAATGAGCATTACCTGGCACCAGTTTTTGGCTTAGGTTTTTTGCTTGTTGGTCATCTTTAGTTTTGTACATGGTCATGGTTAATGCTTGTACGTCATTTTGTGACAGCATTATCCCACCCGTTGGTGGTTTTATTCTACTTGTGTTGTTGTTGTGGATTTGTTGTCATTTTGGTATGTTTTTAGTATTTAGATGTCACTGCGGGGCCGGGCATGATGACTCTTTGGTGGAATAAGCAGATGCGTATCTTGCTGCTCACTGAGGTTGACTCTAGTGTTGAGAACTTGGAGAACAATCCTCACTTATTTTTCACGGTATCTTTTCTTAAGCCGTAAGGCCTCTTCCTATGCACATGCCAAAACATGGTATTTGGCATATATGCACCCACTATGGGTATGCCAAACTGCCAAACTCATATGCCAATATGCTTTTCCTGGCATATAGGCATACGCGAAAGAGTCTTGATCGCTCGATGGTCAACCAATCGTTCGATGGTCATTCACTCGACAACGGCAGTCAAGCTATCGCTCGATACTATGATAATCGCTCATCAGATCTTCATCCAACGGCTAATATTCCCCCTCTATAAATACCTAATTCTAATCTCATTTTAACTCACATATCTTAAGAATTTCTCAATCTCTCTAGAATTTCTTAATCTCCAATTCTTTTCATCACTCTTCCAATTCCTTAGAGAGCATGGTGATAATATGAACGGGCCGAGTGCATGGCAAACTACTTTGTATTAGGAGAAGTCAAATTAGGAGATGTCAAGTGAGGCGAAACCTAAAATTCAAAACTGCAGAAGATGAATGTATTTGCGGGAATTATATTGATTTGACATTGGAGCGTATTTGATCACCAACTATTGTGGGAAAGGATTTTTTAAAATTTCAAGAACAAACAATGAACCTACGCGGTCGTAGTGTTTGATTTGGTTCGGCGCTTCGGTATAATTAAGCGGGAAGTTACTAGGTATTTTGCTTTACTTCAAATGAGAAGGTCCAACCTTAAGAAGTGGTGAAACCACGGTGGAATTTCAGGAAATGTGTCGTGTGGAATATCATCGCATCTACGGGCAAAAATTCCATTTTGAAAGTTGTTTCGAGGTTTTAAGATATTTGCCCCAATATTGTCCAACATTTGTGTTGCAATTTCTCAATTGTCCACTTTTAAAGTTTTAATATTTGTTTAAAATTTTTAAAGTATTAATATTTTTAATATTTGTTTAAGTTTAAATATTTGTAATACTTTTAATGTTTAAGAATATAATTAATATTAATTTTCAACAATATTCGTCAAATTTTCAAATTCATTAAACTTCACAAAATTAAAAACTTCAATATAATTAAAATAGTCATTTTACAAGACATAAAACTAGACAATAATTGGAAAGACTTAAAAAAAAAATTTTGGAACAATGTTCTTCATCTTGTTCATCTTCTTCATTTCACTAAACTTCCAATCAATGCGCTCATGAACGGAGTCTCCTTTGTTTATCTTCTTCTTTGGCTTCAAATTTGTTTTGCCTTGATTTTCCTTGCCTTTAACCTTTCTTGGCCTTCTCTTAGTTGCGGTTTTGACTTGGTTGATATCCAAAACTTGGAGACTTCTTTGCTTCTTACTTATTCCTTTAAATCTATCACATATCTTCTCAACGGCACCTTCAAGTACTACTCCCGGAAAAATCAAGTTGTGTTCTTAGAATCAAGTTGGGTTAATTGTGCCATTTGGATAAAATAGAAGAAATAAATTAGATTGAGAAAAGAGAATAATAGATTGAGAAGAAGAGAAATTTTTTGTGTAAAAAATTTGGGGTAAGTGTTGAGTTTGAAAGTTACCTATTTATAGCGATGAAGAAATAGCCGTTACCGCTAGAGTGAATATCGCATATCTACAGCGATATTCACTTTATCGTTGTTGATATTGTCAATATCGCTCGCTAGGGATTCGATCGCTCAGCGGTTTCCCCATAGTAGCGCAAATGGTTTGGCATGCCACCTGGCATGCCAAACACCATTTTTTTGGCATGTGCATAGGAAGAGGCCTAAGAGAGTGTGCAAAAAACTTGAAGAACAATCCTCACTTCTTTTCTTGTGAACGAGGGTTCAAACCAAAACCCTACAAGGCTAAAACCCAAAACAAAATTCTCCATCAAAATCTCTCTGATTCTTCTTAAATCAGATCTATTGTTCATGGCGACTTGATTCTTCTTAGATCACTCGATAGCTCTAAAATCTACTGATTTAGCTTCCAGATGTATGCCTGCAACTGGTGCAGCAGCATGGACTGCTAGACCATTGAGTCAGAGATTGGGCAGTGTAGCTAGATTATTCAGCTCAAAACCTCTTGGTAATGATGTGATTGGTATTGATCTTGGAACTACAAACTCATGTGTGGCATGAAGATGGTGATGGATGGAAAGATCGCTAAGGTGATTGAAAATTCGAGGAGCACGAACCACGCCTTCCGTTGTTGCCTTCACTCCCAAGGAGAATTTCTTGTGGGTGTTCATCGCAAAATCGAAGAAGCGTGTAGGGAAACTAGGAGAAGTCAAATTGACTAACTCAACCAACACCATCTCAAGCCACAAAGCGTTTTATTTCTAGTCGTTTTGAGAAGTGGTGACGACCCCAAAAATTCCATTTTGAAAGTTGTTTCGAGGTTTTAAGATATTTGCCCCAATATTGTCCAACATTTGTGTTGTAATTTCAAAGACATGAAGATGGTACCATACAAGATTGTTAAGGCTCCAAATGGTGATGCGTGGGTTGAGGCTAATGGCCTTTGCTTCTTACTTATTTCTTTGACATACTCACCCATCCAAATTGGTGCTTTTGTACTTACTAAGATGAAGGAGACCGCGCAGAGGCCTATCTTAACAAGAGTATCTCCAAAGTTTGTCATTACAGTTCATAGAAGAGGCCTTAAGGCTCCTTACTTCAATGATGCAGAGACAAGCTACAAAAGATGCGGGGAGAATTCTTTGGTTTAGATGTCCAGAGGATCATCAATGAGCCAACTGCAGCTGCTCTTTCTTATGGGCTTAACAATAAGGAGGGACTCATAGCAGTTTTTGATCTTGGTGGTGGAACCTTTGATGTTTCTATCCTTGAGATCTCCAACGGTGTTTTTGAGGTAAAAGCTACAAATGGTGATACATTCTTGGGCGGAGAAGATTTTGACAATACCCTGTTGGAGTACTTGGTCAGTGAGTTCAAGAGAACTGAGTCAATTGATCTGTCAAAGGATAGATTGGCACTTCAGAGGCTTAGAGAGGCAATGAGAAAGCTAAGATTGAATCGTCATCTACCACTCGATCGAGATCAACTTGCCTTTCATCACGGTGATGCTTGGGAGCTAAGCACTTGAACATCACCATGACTAGGTCGAAGCTTGAGTCGTTTGGTGAATCATTTGATTGAAAGAACCAAGAACCCATGGGAGGAGCTGTTTGAAGGATGCTGGTGTGTCAGTGAAAGACATTGATGAGGTTCTTCTTGTCGGAGGAATACAAGAGTGCCTAAAGTGCAAGAAGTAGTGTCTGAGATCTTTGGTAAGATTCCAAGTAAAGGGGTGAATCCTGACGAGGCTGTTGCTATGGGTGTTGCCATCCAGGGCGGTATCCTACGTGGAGATGTGAAGGAACTTCTCTTGTTGGATGTCACTCCTCTGTCTCTTGGTATTGAGACTCTTGGTGGAATCTTTACTAGGTTGATCAACGAAACACAACCATTCTTACTAAGAAGAGTCAGGTGTTTTCTACAGCAGCTGACAATCAGACTCAAGTTGGTGTACGTGTGTTGCAAGGTGAACGTCGGATGGCTTCGACAACACGTTCTCGGGAGTATTTGAACTTATGGGTATCCCTCCCGCACCCGAGAGGTTGCCCCAGATTGAAGTCACTTTTGATATTGACGCCAACGGTATTGTAACTGTATCTGCCAAGGACAAACAATCTGGTAAAGAGCAACAGATTACCATCAAATCATCTGGAGGTCTTTCTGAGAGTGACATTGAAAAGATGATTAGAGAGGCAGAATTAAATGCTCAAAAGGATCAAGATAGGAAGTCCTTGGTAGACATGAAAAAACAGTGTAGATACCAGTATCTGCAGCATGGAGAAGAGCTTGAGCGAATACAAAAACAAGATCCCAGCAGAGGTTGCAAAGGAGATCGAGGACGCCATATCTGACCTAAGACAGGCATCTACAGGAGATAATGTTGACGAGATCAAGGCCAAGCTTGATATTGCAAACAAGCAAATCTCTAAGATTGGTCAACACATGTCTGGCGGTTCAGGTGGTGACTCTTCTGCTTCATAAAACAGTGCCAAAGGTGGTGAGCAACCTCCAGAGGCAGTACGAAGAGGTGAAGCAATAGAGCTGGAAAGATTGTGCTAGAACAGTGGTTGGGATTAAGTTTGAAGGTAAAGATGCAGGGGTGAGGGTATGTGATGGTGATACTTAGGTTCAAGAGTGAGTGAATCATAATAATCTGAGTTTCTTGGATACTACTTATAGTTGTTGACCTTGTTTTTTATTCAAGTACTATGTTAGGCTAGGTTCCATTTAAACATTGCGCAGAGATCTAGATTGTTTCTTTTTCTTACTTTTTGTATTGCGGATGCAATTAAAACTTCCAAAGGGCCTAAACATGTTTAAACTGGGAACTTAAAAGGGAATGAATGTTAAATATAGTTTACTTGGCAAGCCTTTAAAGAAAGATATATTCTGAACATAAATTGTGGGGCATTACAAACCCTACAGTCATACTCCCTAGTCCTACTCCTACAGGCTTAGAGCTGTATCCCTACTTTGGTTTCCTTCTGTTTTATAAAATGCCACAGTGCTTAAAAACGAAACGCTCCATAACATACTAATCCCTGCTCTTAGAGTTTTCCTTTACTTGCTCTAAGCTTTCTATTTCCATTTATGTGCCTATAACATTAAAGACATTTTACGACAAACAAGTAACTGTGTTGATTTCCTTGTCAACTCAATTCAAGATCCAGTTATTAATTTACAGGGTCATAAAATAAACACTTGACAGTGTAAATGGGCTTCTTACTAGGAAGTGTTCGGCGAAGAAGACATCTTTGAAAAATCTTCAGTCTCTGGCTCAAAATGGTCTTGCAGCTTCTTCCATCATCTTCTTCACTCTTGTTAGTTTCTCAATCTCCTTTAGCACCTGCAAATGTAAAAAGACAGTGAAGAAGAAGCTCCAACTGAAACATTGTTTACTCATTGTTCATTCAATACAAAACTTTTGTAGATACCTCTAACGCAACGTCCTCTGTAGTCACATTGTTTGTGTCCTCGTATCCTAATTTATAAGCCAGATCTGCCATAACAAAGGAATGCCCTTATAAAATCTTACTGTCTAAGATCAAACAAATAACTTTAAACTATATAAATTATTACACCAAGAAAATGCTTTACTTTGGAGTGAGATCCTTCCGTCTGCTGTTGCATATCCATCTTTCATTTCCTTGTACAGTTGATTTAGCTTCACCATCACCTGTTAATTACAGAGGGTCCAAAATTGTAGACCATATTACAAGTGAGTTGACAGTAACAAAATTTGGCCTGATAGAAACAGACGAATTTAGAAGTTGATTTGCCTCCAGTCAATGTTCTAAAATCATGGGGCACATACTCAATGCGACATAGTATATTGTGTATGCGAACACACAGAGAGTTACAAAAAGAAGACAATAGAGGGGAAAGAATTGACCTCATCTGAAGTCAAAGGACCCTTATCACCACTTTCAATCACTGCTGCAGCTAGAGTTTCCAAGGGAACATCTATCCAAATTGAAATTCCATACCTCACTAGTGAACTGCATTAGTTTGAACAAGAAGCACGATTACTGCAAGTGGATTAAAGTAACCATTGATAAGATTTTTTTCAAATTCTTACAGATTAGTTGAGCTCTGTACTGCACCATCTCCAGCGCAAACCACCAAACGGCCCATGGATGATAATTGCTTGAGTACTTCAGTCTATCATTAAAAATCGCACACTGTTAGATATGAAGTAACCAATTCAGATTTCACTATGAAATCTAATAGAATCTGTGAAAATACTGCATTCTAATGATAAGAAACCAGTGGTAAAAATAGTTAGACCTCGGATTCACGGTATCCTTTCTCATCACTCTCTTTAAAATCCCTGGCAGCTTGTTCACCACCAGCCACTTCCTCAACCAAGCTATCACTACATAAACGCAATTAGAACAGACTTCTCTCAGGTTGAAACTCTACAGAGTTTTACCACATTAAGTAGATATACAATCAGAAGTAGGAAATCCATATGGCTATACCTATCAAAGTAGTAATATCTCAATGCATCTGCTAATACTTTTCCCAAGTTGGTTTTCATAGTGCTTTTCATGCCTGGTAATAAACGCAGTAAATGCATAATTTTATCGGTTTCATTGTGTATACTTTTACCGCATGCAGTAATAGACCAGTGGCACTTACCAAGTAGAAATATTATAGTTCCTTTTAGCCCAGGTGCGACCTCCACCGCCTTATTCTGCAGTAGCACAATGACACCGAACAAAAAAAGATGTATAGTGCTTGGTCATAAACTAAAATGTCAAAAACTAAAAGAACAAACCAATTCGACGCTATATTCAGGTAGGTATCGTATTATTACCTTCAACTCGAGTGATTGGTTACTCTCCGTAGTGGTACCTACGAATTGCAGCTCAAGATGGAATTAACATAATTGAGATTAATGTTTCAATATAAGATATCAAGAGCAAAGGGACCGATAAATGAACATGGGAGACGATTTTAAACTTAGCTGTGCTCTCCCATGGTCCATTTTAAGAGTCTCTGCAAAAGCATTGGTTGACACAGACGACCACATCTATCATGTCTAGACAGCAACTCAAAAACACAACTGAAATTAACTCTAAATGTAGTCACTACTCTGAAATATGAATGGGATTAGTAATTTAAGCCTAGTTTTAAGTCTACAGGGTTTCAAGTAGCTGAATTCATACAGATTTGATTTATAGATTCCAAAAGAGAAAGTAAGGGTTTTCTTCAAACACCTTTGATCATCACACTTAATTACAGTCATAATAACCAGTCCATGCCAATAAGCAAATGATGAACCAGAAAGGGGAGATGAAAAAGAAAACCAACCTGAGACCTCATTATTGGAACTAAGAGAGTAGATTTTTGTTGATGAAGAGTTCAAGTGTATTTTTGCAGAATTTGAAGCTTTATGAAATCCATTGTAGTAATTCCTTGATAAGGAAATTACAGAATTGGAAGAAGAAGAAGAAGAAGAAGTAGAAGAAGAAAATGGCGGAAGAGATGAGAATTGGAGATATCTAGTTGAATTGATAAGACTCGTCATATCTCTCTCCCACTCTAACTGAAAACTTGAAATGAAGAAAAGGAAATGGAGAAATGGAGAAATGGACTTTTGACGGGTACTTTGGCCCAATAACTTATCAACGGCTTACCCAATGACGGGCTCCTAGAATTTTACAGGAACTCCTTTAGGAATAATATGAACAGTTTTTTGGGGACTACTCAAAAATGGTGGGGACAACTTTGTGATAGAAATGTCTAATCACCACCAGCTATATATATATAACCACCTCCTCCCATCACCACCGCCGCTCACCACCACCGACCACCGCAAATCACCACCACCACCACCTCTATATATAGCTTAATTTAAATCATTAACAAAATCAAAATCAAAATTATAACAAACCCATTACCTTTCATTCGTTTTCCGTTGAGAAAATGAGAAGTAATCATCAAAATGAGTTGAAAATGGAAGTTACAGAGAGAAATTCGGCTAGGAATTATGTGAAAATTTTTGTCGAACTAGTCGAACTCAACTTTAATGGAGGTTTTTGTTTTCAGAGAAAAATTCGGTTACGTCGAAAAAAAAAGGTCCAAGCCGAACTCATAGTTCGGTTACGTCGCAAAAAGTTCGGTTACATCGAAAAAAGTTCGGTTACATTGCAAATTTTTTCTCCTAACCGAACTTTTCTCTGAAAAACCTGCATATTGAGTTCGGTTACGTCGCAATTTTTTTTCCTAGACGAACTCCTAGTTCGGTTACGTCGCAATTTTCTTCTCCTAACCGAACTTTTCTCTGAAATAAAAAACTCAATTAAAGCTGAGTTCGGCTACCTGTGTTTTCAGAAATATTAGCCGAACTACACTTGCAGATGAGTTCAACTACCTGTTCTTCAGATTTCGTAGCCGAACTTTTTTAACCAATCCAAAATTAATTTGTAAATTGTTCATTTTTAGGAATGTTTTGGCCAATTCAAGCATCGTTAACTAAACTTGAAATTTCCATGAGTACCCAAAACATCATACTCTTGTTGTGGCTCTTAAAGAAAAAGATCTTAACTTTTTTTCTTCCAAAACCCTCATTTTCATTATCACCTTCATCTTCATCTAGTCCCTCTCAATAATTCTTCTTTGAGGTGGTGGTGGTGGTGGTGGTCGGTGGTGATGGGAGTAGATGAGAGGGAGTTATATATAGAGGTGGCGGTTAAACAAAATCACCACCACCACCACCGACCACCTCAAATCACCACCACCGCCATCTACTCCCTCTCACTAATCCCTCAATAAGCCAATTTAATCACACTAATCATTAATTAACTCACTAATTATTACACTAATTTAATTACCAATATTACAAAAAAAAAAGGTAGATTAGGGGTGACTCATTATTACTTCCAATATCCACCCAAAAAAATGGAGAGTAGTCCCCACCATTTTTGAGTAGTCCCCAAAAAACGGTTCAATAATATGTGTAGGCTGCGGAATGTGGGGTGTCCTGATACATAACAAATGACAAAGCTATCCTTGAATCAACTATATCACCCTATCACTTTCCTCTTCTTTTCTTTTATGCTATATCACTATATTGCCCTTCAACTATAAAAATATTTCTAAATCAAAATATCTTTGTAATTAAGAATCGATCGACTATACAACAAAACGATGAATAAATCAATCGTGAATTTCAAACACCTCAACAAACAATTCAGTTTCCAGGCATGGTTTACCTTAAACACGAATCGATAAACCAGCTGATTTTTGTTGTTTATGATCACTGAAATAGGTTGGATTCGTTAAAATTATTATCCAATTTGCAGTTCCAAAGCAGTCTTTGACCAGGTCGTAATTGTTATTTATAGCGATGAACACCTTTACGAATAGAAAATGTTGAACCTCTAGTTGCAGATCAACATCTGATGATTTTTCTGGCTAAAAACTAATAAGCTTCTAGCCATAACTGGGTTTTCAAAAGATAATTTTTCGTCATAAAAAATCTAGTCGTAAGAGTTTATTTCCTAACCGTGGAATTAGGAATTCGTATACTAAACCTAGTCGTAAGTTACTTTGTAGCCTCAAAAAAAAAAAATTGGAAGTAATTTTACAGCTAGGTCGTATTATCCAAAATCTAGTCATATGCAGTTGTTTGAGAACATATGCTAGTTTTTATTACCAAAACCTAGCCTTAGTAGGAAACTCAAGAATGGTTATATATCTTTTAGAGAGAAAAAACAAGCATGTTAGAGCATTGCTAGGTATGTCAAGTTTAGTTCCAAAACTCGAAACTGCTTGAGTCGATTAATAGAGTCAACTTGGTTAGGATATACTAGGAACATACAAATGATGAGATATGATATGGTTACCTATGACGACTTGAATACGTATCGAAGACACCCATCCTTCAGTTCAAGGTTAGTAACTATAGACTTGACTTGTTTCATTTTCATCATTTGTTCTTTCAAGTCTTTATTCATTGAAAACATAACATGCAAAGTTAGGTTTGTTACAATGACTTTACTAATTACGAATTGGGCATTATAATATGATCAAAGTATATTAAGGAATGATATACCTACAACTTAAGTATATGGAGTTACAAAGTATAGCTTATTTATGGACTTCGTGTTATTGGCAGTGCACTAATTTGTAATTTTATTATTTAGTGTGTTGAACTTCCGGATGAACCCACACCTTGGAAATCATGTTTGCAATAAATTTCACTAACATATTTAAGAAAATAGACTTGCAAAACTTGTCTTGGACCAATGATCACATAGCTATCTTGTTCCTCAAGATAGATATCTAAACTCTTTTTTGATTTGTTTGGATTATTCTTGAGAGGTGGTTAGTAATCCAGGCTTCTCAACTAACTTGTAAGTTTTGCGTATTTATGAGGTTTGCTGGACTTTGTTTGTTGTAAATAGATTTCCAAACCTAGATTAAAACATATCAAAAAGAAAATCAAGTAGTTTTATCTGTTAGAGGCTGATTGGTCTCATTAGTCTTCACTGCGGTTGAAGTAATTCTTAGGCTGTAAAGGACGTCAGCTAAGGGAATCGAGTGCATAGAATCTTACAAGCTTAAAGGTACAAAAGAAACAAGAGTGCAGCTAAATTGCTTGGAGGGTGAATTCGGTCTCAACCACATTCCAGTCCGAAGTCTGATAGGCTAGTGTATGTAGTGGTTTAACACGGTGTGGTATTAAAAGTTAAACGAGGTTCTGGAGTTTTTTGCAGGTGCAGTTTTCCTCGTTATAACAAAATTTCCGGTGTCTTGCATTTTTCCGCATTATATTGTTCACCGTTATAGCATGAATAACACAAGTAGTACGTGAATCAATCTAGATAGTTTAAGTCCTTATTATTTCAGCTAAAAAAATAAGACTTGTTCATGTTGAATTCATATCTTGAAAGAAAAATTGCATACTTGGTAGAATTAGGATACGACTAGATTGATCTTGGATATTGATTTTCGAGATTTTCCAAGAACTCTTCTACACAATTAGCTACATGGAAAGTTGGTTTATACATATTGATTGTGGAAGAAAATTAGATAAACTCTATATACAATCTTCATCATGAGTCTTTGCTTAATTGTGATTGTATTAGGTTTTGTCCATGCATGTTGCTAAACAAAAAAGTTGGTGGTGTACTTGGTAACCTCTCCTTTTCAATTGGTATCAGAGCAGGCAAACACCATTAGACCTAATAAGAATATATTTGTGGCGATCTGAATCAATCTCTATTAACGTACCACTAGCCTTCGACGAAATCAATTATTTACGATGGAAGATAGTTATGTGCTCATTCTTCTAAGCCAGTGATTTCAAAATATGGGTGCGCGTACTCAAAGGTTATACTCCTCCAACAGTTTTAGAAGACTGTAAAAATATTTCTAATGATATAGGCCGAATATATCACGATTGAAATTAGTGCTGCAAAACATAATTCTGATGGATTATATGTTATTATCCATGCCCTAAGCCAAGATCTTCAATATCATATGTTAACGTGCATTACGTCGAAGGATGCTTGGGACATCTTAGAGACCGTATTCGAAGGAAATGCCTCAGAAAAGGAAGCAAGGCTTCAAAACCTAACTTCTGACTGGAAAAACGTTTGTATGGCTGTGGAAGATTCGTTTGAGGAAATTAATTACAAATTATTCGAAATGGTGAATGCCTCTCATGCCTTGGGTAAGACTATCTCTGAAAATGATATTGTGATGAAGATTCTGAGACCTTTGGCAGCTCGATATGAGTCTAAAAAAACATGTAATCACTTAAGGAAACGATCTTTGATCTCTTTCTAGAAGCAGCCTCATTGGAAAGTTGAAGATCTTTGATCACGGACTACGTAATAGACAAAACACCCTCATAACATGTAACTGTGTTATTACTTATAATGATGTGTCTGTCTTACTCTGTCCATAAATACTTGAAATTGGAGATGAGAATATCTTAAATTCAACTTTTGAACTTGTCTCGTGATGGTGATTTTTTATTACCACCCCCTGAGCATTTGAGACCTTCTCCGAATGTGCTCTCAAACTTCCTTCTTGCAAAGGATGTTTCTTGGTGTGATATTAAGATTGATGTTCATGATGCTGCATTTTTTTCTCAAAGTTGTTGGGAAACTACTGGTGGCTAACTTGATGCCCAACACAATTGATGTTCATGATACCAAATTGACTATAAATCCTTGAGATGAGACAAGGAAAGCCAGGAGTCTTCTTCGAAATCTGTCTGACGCTTATCATCTGACTACAAATACATATGTTTTACGGATCATTATGTAAGGGGGAGTGGTTTTCATGTGATATGAAGTATTGACTAAGAGGGAGTGATACATATCACCACAGTATTGTTGTCAAAGTTGTGATACAATTGAACTTTGATCTTTGTGTAATAATACTATGACACCGTATAACAATGATTGAGAGCTTTTGTTTTCTCATTGTTATGGCTACGAATCTTCAACAACTATGATGCTGAGTTGAACACATTCAGAATCATTGGAGTACTTGGAAGTGATGAAGATTTCAAGTAATGTTGAAGAACCAAGGAAATCAAGCATTTGGAATGAGAGCTACAAAGTTTATTTATTTTTTATTTCATATGTATTGATAGTTTTGTCACTAAAATTGACAAAGGGGGAGATTGTTAGAGCACTGCTCGGTCGAACTCGCAAGCGTTGCTATCTCAAACTTGTTGTCAAGTTTAGTTGCCAAAACTATAAGTCTTGATTTTTAGTCTACTTATAGCTAAGTCTCGGATTAGGATAGAAAGTGTAGTTGAGCATTAGACTTCACGACGTTCATCGATTGAAGACAAAGAACTACTAAGGGGAGCTTGTGGAACTTCATCAACAAAAGGTATGGGGAGACTTGAACTCATCTATCACTCAAAAGTCTATCTACTCTATCTCCTATTTGAGACAAAAGTCGTATAGCTTTATAGACTTCAATTATACACATATGATATTTCGAGCTGAGTTTAACTCGCTTACATATTTCTCGAAATATGTGTTGTGTTGTGAGCTTTCGCTTTAACCAAGTTCATCTTATATTCTTGACGAAGTCAAAAGATGATCATATGAAAATAGGAAAGGCCATGGGGAGGGTATGCCAATCCCAGTCACTGCCCCATTCGTAAAAAAAATACCCATACCTGCCCCATTACCCACATGAACTGGGGCGGGGCGGGTATGGGGAATACCCGTATGGGGCGGGTCTCCCATGGGTTACCCTTAACACGGTGTTAATACATAAATTTATTTGTAATCAAAACTTAAATACGAATCAAACAAAAATAATAACATAAGAACAATGCATTCTAAAATTTTAAATTTAGAAATTCATCTTAAAGTAAACAAAAGAATCTTTAAATGATTTATTAGTTTTTCTACTTTTTCCTTTCTCATTCTATATTCGTCCATGTTAACCATTTCATTATCTGCATCATTTTCACTATTTTAACTTTTAGAGAATGTGTTTGATCACAACAAAGAAGCGAAATTGATGAATATACAAGAACGATCAAGAATATAATAAATGAAAAAAAGCTATACTAAGTGGTACAAGTATAAAGATTTGGTAAAAATTCTTGCATAAAAATCCAAACTCTTATAATATGAAAGATACGGGGCGGGTGTGGGGCGGGGACCTTGAATCCCGTCCCCACCCCATCCCCGCACCTTAAGTTTCAGGTATTACCCATACCCGACCCTATCCCCATTTGTGCGGGTAAAACCCTACCAAACGGGGTGGGTACCCACGGGGATGGGTTTGGGTGGGGCAAATGTCCATCCCTATATGAAAATCGCCTGGTAACATCTTACATAATTTGTGTGAGACAGTCATTTGATGTAGACTCAGAATGTTTCAGTATTGATCATTCGATCACTTGAAAATTGGTTTGAAGCTAATAGTTTGTGTGAGAGACAGGCTATCCCGTCTTCCGAGAATGTTTCAATGGTTGAAATGAGAGTTTAGAACAATTGGATATAAGCACAGTATGTGTAGTTGCATATGTGTAGTCCAAGTCTGGGAACCATGGTATGCATACCCGTATGCGTACTGTTTGGTTTGTCAAGGTCCGAAAACCAAGTACGCATACTGGCGCGAGGTTCAAGTTCCGGGACTTTACTGAGGTTGGTGGTAAGCGTACAAGTTCACGTACTGGCGAACCCAAACTCAGTTCGGCCACTAAGGTATGCGTACACGTTTGCATACTTGAGTGGGTTATGTTCTAAAATCGGTTTGTTCATGAACTAATACATTTATATATTAAGGAATACAATCTTTTGCAAACCATGGATATAATGTTCATGACTTGATTCGAGTGAATCAAAATCAATTTTGCTACAATTGTGTCTTGTATACTTCTATGAGAATATAAACAATTGAACAACTCTAGAACTAGTTTCATTTGAGTCATTTGAACTTGTTATGGTTAAGATGAATAAGGTTGATATGAAAGTGTTCATATGGCTTCGGGTAACTATTGTTGAGCCAAGAAAGGTGCACACGTTTAGGTAGGGTTACTCATATCTAAATGAAGTCACTTTTCATTTGTGTGTAACAAGCTAAGTTCGATCTAACGGTTGAAAGATATTAGCTTGAGTCTAATCAGGTTTTTATCTAACGGTGAATATTGAATGCTTTATGTCATGATCCTACAAGTTACTTTAACCTTAAACTATAATGTTTGAATTACTTTTACTTGGGGGATAACTTGGGAACAATCAGGGGTGGATTTAGCATTAGGTTATTTCCTCGAGTTCAGTATTGTGCTAAGATGTAATAATAGTTGTTAGATGCAGTTATTAGGGATTGGCCGTTTAAAAACGAATGATTGTACGCAAGAGAAAATCAATGAATGAAAAACTAAATTGTTTTCTGTTGAAAGTTATGCTCTGAATTCTCAGAGAGAAAGCAGCTTGCTGCTATTATCATCATCTTCATCTTGTAGTTGTACCTTGGTACTCTACACTTTATTACCAAGGTAACATTGATTGCAAACCCTGATTTGAAGACTATATAAAGGAAAACTCTAGCAACTGGGAAACCTAATCCCCACACCTTCTGTGTGATACTAGTTGCGACTAAAGTCGATTCTTATTTAACCTTAGGTTTTTCTAAAACCCTGCAGGTTAACGACTTGAAGGTTTCATTGGGATTGTGAATCTAGACCCAACTATTTTATCTGTAGTTGCGTGATCTGATCTTGTTGTTTTCTATCGTGATTGAGTATTATCTTCTCTAAGATTGGATCGAGATTTAATCTCCGATAGGCAAGATAAAAAGTAGTCACAAACATCTTCGTCTCATCGTTTGTGATTTCACAATATCTTGTTTCGCTACTATACGATTAAGATTATTGTTAGGTGATTGATATTCCTAGGCTGTTCTTCGGGAATATAAGTCTGGTATATCAATTGGTTCCTGTTCACCTTGATTTATCAAAAGACAGAACAAAAACTCATAGGTTTATCTTTAGGAGACATATTTATCTATACAATAGACTTTTCTGTGTGAGCCAAATTGGTTTATCAAGTCTTCGAATTTGGGTCGTAGCAACTCTTAGTTGTGGGTGAGATCCGCTAAGGGAATCAAGTGCGTAGAGTCCTGCTGGGATTCAAAGACGTAAGGAGCGCAACTGTACCTTGATCAGTGTGAGATTGGTTAGGGCTCAACTACATTCCAGTCTGAAGTCAACTTGGAGTAGGCTAGTGTCTGTAGCGGCTTAATACAGTGTGGTTTTCAAATCTGGACTAGGTCCTGGGGTTTTTCTGCATTTGCGGTTTCCTCGTTAACAAAACTTCTAGTGTATGTGTTATTTGTTTTCCGCATTATATTTGTTTATATAATTGAAATATCACAGGTTGTACGAAAGTTCAATCAATTGTGAATCCAACCTTTGGTTGTTGATTATATTGATTGACACTTGAACATTGGTCTTTGGTACCGTTCAAGTTGTTTCACATAATAATCAGGCTCACGGATTCTATCTGTTTGATTTGTTGATTATATTGTGAAACAGAGATATAACTCTTAGATATATTTCTTAATTGAGCTCGCTTTATTAGTTGGTGCTCTTGGAATTATATTGGAGTTAGTCCATACAGATTGCTAAGCAAAATATTGGGTGTGGTTGTTAGACCCCCGCTTTTACATAAACTGTATCTCAAATTAACTAAAATCATATGACGCAGTCTCGTAAGATAGAATGGTAAATGAGTAAATATGATAAGTCGGTCTTCACGTACCTCTTTGTTGATGAATTTCTCGCAAATGTCTTCGTTTGTTCTTCAGTCTTCAATATTGGAGGGTTATTCATTGATGTCTGATACTCAAATACCATACTCTAATCCTAGTCCAAGACTTGACTTTGGTATACTAGAAACCAAGATATAGTTTTGTACATCTAATATTGACAATAATCTTGAGATGAAAAACTTGTTAGTTCGACAGCGCGACGCTCTGACCGTATCATTATCGGTGGGACTCTAAGTCTCTAATAACTATGTTCAATCACTAGGCCAAGTTTTGTTGAGTTTTTTTAATTTATTTTCCATATTCCCTCGTTCCCCAATTGAGTAAGTCTGAGGAGCGAATTAAAACTACTTTAGTACACTGTCCTTAATCGACAAATATGCGGGTCCACATTCTTCTTTATATTACGCAACCTAGCATGTTTCATCATTATAAATTGAGGACTCTCAGCAAATAAGTTTCCCAATCCATGTATGTTATGCACTAGTTTCCTCTAGAGTCGCCCTTTAAATACCTAATTTTCTTCGTCAAACAAAATTAGGTTATGACTTTTGAAGTCTTCACTACGGATATCTGAAGCCCGGTCATACTATCTTTTACATGATATATCTTTGTTTTCTGGAATCATATTCTTAATCATCGTAGTTCTTTTTTACTCTGAAGATTTGTTTCTTGTGTTATACGGTCATTCAAAACTATTGGTTAAGGAATACGATCTATAAAACTATAAAGAGTTCTTCAACGATTGGATTATTGATTCAAGAAATACAACATCTATTATCCACATTTGAGACCACATACTATAAGATTCCTCCACATCTTCATCATGAGTCTTAGCTACCTACAAATATTCTCCATCCGAGTTCTTTTGCATCTTCATCACGAACGTTAACCATATTTTTCTTTGAAAACACGATCCTTGTTCTTACCCTTACAAAAAATTCTTACTTTATCCACAATCCACTGAGCTATATTAAAAAAAAAAAAATTAGCTTACCAAGCCCTGGAACGTCTCTTCCTCTTTCAAAAACGTTCACCAATTCCTTATTGCCCATAGTTTCGAGAGGAATCTCAATACTTTTCCTCTTCAATTGGAAAACTTTCCCAAAAATGATTTATATCTCGCAGGTTGTCCCTACCAGACACGGTGACGTGGGACCCACACTAAACCCACCCCGCTTAAACCACCTGGTTGGGAGGGGTCCCACCCCGTTGTGTCTGTCGGGAATCGAATGACCCGCAAGATGTGTATCACTTCCGTACACGAACCTAAGGATGTAGACTCTCTTTGTAAAAAACCTCTCATATAAAAATAAAATAAATTCTTCCTAAATATTGGGAATTAAAAAGATTCATCTCGAATCTTTTTATTTTTTTATTTTAGTTTTTTGGTCGGCGCCAGCTTGTTGTTCGGCTGCCAACCAAGATGCCACGTGCGTAATCTTTTCGGTTTATTTCCCTAATAGAAAAATAACTAAATTGCCTCGTGCGTAATCTTTTCGGTTTATTTCCCTAATGGAAAAATAACTAAATATGAAGGACGTCTGCCCATGTACGTACGGTTTTAGAAATTAGTGCTGGAAGAAAGAAGTAGGGAAATGAACTAGTATCTTGTGTGGATTTAGACATTCCACATGGGATCTATGCTCACAGACATTCCATCGGTGTATTTTCGTAGAAGTTGCATCAAAAGGATCGAATACAAAACTCAGATTAAAACAAAACTCAGATTAATCAAAGACACTGAGAGATGATAAAGAGTACATTCAAATCAACCATCATAGTTCATAAATATCCACATTACATTACATAATCTACAGATTAGCGTCTCACCTCATTACTAACTGAATATAAAAGAAATAAATAGCTCGAAAGCATTTGATTTGCAACACTGTATTCTTTCGGAGCTAACTGAAGCTGAACTTATGAGAGAACTAATAATAGCAACGGTACACTGCTACTCTTCTAGGTTGGGGTTGACAGACCATGAAGATTAGCAACGCCACAACCAAAGCAACTATCAGACCGATCATAGAGTCTCCAGAATCATCCGAGTTCGAGCAACAGATCTTTCCCATCTCCCTACTGGTAATCTTATTATCTACCTATAGCTTCTCTATTGTAACTACTTGATCAAAAACCCAACTCCTTGAATCGTTTGGTTGTGAAGAATGGAATGAATGGTTGGAGAGTCTAAATCTAAAGTAAGCAAAGCTCTTCCAATTTCTATCCACAAATGATGCATATTTGCTGAAACTAACAAGAGATCGACACGTCCACTCCCACTAGCTTTTCTATAGAGATGCATATGTGATTGTCGGCGAGAAGTTGCTGTCACATATTGGCATTCTCTAAATGTCATCAATCTCTAGCTAGAGTCCAACACTCTCCAGCTTTCCAACGCCACAAACATAAAGCCTCTTCAGCTATTGTTGTTTTACATGCATAAAAACCTGGCCCAACAACTCAAGTACTAGCCGGAATACTTTAGGATCAAATACAAGAAAGAGGGTCGGAGAGGACTGACGACAAATATCTCAGCAACCAAATACAAAATTTCCTGCATTTTCAATTGGAACAAAAACATGCTGAACCTTCCATTCATGCTTGGTGCTGCTGGTGCTCAGTTCTCATCATTAACCAATAGACGGCCGAAAAAAGAAAAAAGATTACGATGAGAATAAACTAATTAATACACAAGAATCATATTTACACAGGGACCAGCCCACAACCACACAAGCAGAGCAGAAACACATTTTCCTCCTAGCGTACTTGTGAGATTGCCGAATCCCTTGCAGAACGAAACAACATTTATACCCTCCTCACTGGACCGTAGTAGAAGGTAATTCAATCTCCACCACCTGCACCAAATTGAGGAAGAGCTAATGTTAGGAAAACAAATGAAAAATTCCAACTGAATTCATGCAGTTTACCAGTACCCATACTGCTACTAAACAAAGTCTATCATCATCTGGCGTGCTTCATTGGTTGACCCAGAAGTTTTTCTACGCGGGCAGCCAAGAATGTGTTGGTCCGTTGACATTCAAGGTGAATACCGGAAGAAATAATGGAAAATATACAATGCTTAACAGGGACATATAACAAATTCAGAGTGACTTGCTGTAGTCTTACTTTGACCAAAACAGATCATTCAAGGTGAATACCAAAAGGGATAACGGGAAATCTATAATGTTTAACAAGACATATAACAAATTCAGAGTGACTTGTTGTAGTCTTCCTTTAACAAGATAACGGGAAATTCAGAGTGACTTGTTGTAGTCTTCCTCAATAAGGGATGTTACACTACCGGAAGGAGCACTAGGAAAGGTGCTTAAGAGTGGAATCTTCTTCAGGAAAAACAAATGAGACTAGGACTTCATCTTATTTCCATTCATCAGCCTCTGGATGTTCAAATAAATGCATAATGGTGTACTACTTTATATGTCCAAGGGAAAAAAAAAATCGACTGTGGTGAAAGCAATGATGAACTGTAAGTCAAAGTAATTACCTCTGGGAGCAGCCCGAACAACTTCAGAATTGGCCGATACGGGCTTTGTATTTGCAAGTGAAATAGGTGTCAAAGGAGGCGAAGCAGCGTCTTCAGCCTTCTCTTTATTAGTCTCCAAGAGCTTGGCCACGTGTAAAGCCATTGCCCTTTGACCACTTGAAGGTATAGAGAAGCTGCGAGGGACAGTCTGAGGAGGCATGGGTAATGGAGATGCTGTATTTGATGGTGTCAAGGGTGTTTTGTTCGTCATGGATATGTCTTGACTTCTGCCCAGGGGAGCTGAATGGCCAACTAAAGGAAGAATTTTGGTAGTGGATGTGCCGAATGTTGGGGGTCTAGGAAGTTCATGAAGCTCACTTATTTTTGGGGATGACAAAAGTGGAGGTGAAGCACTTGGAGATACTTTAGGTGGTGAAGATGTGGGTAGCGGGACACGTGAAAGCATCCCAGGCACAAGCCCTGGGTGTTCCAACGATGTTATGGGGCCGCTGGAAGATAATGATGGTTTCGTTGACCATGATTTACTAGGTATTGGACCAGAGTAAGCATTCCGTCTTGGTTTCTTAGTATCTGCAGTACGTGGATCATATTGTGGCAGCGAGAATCCCTCGGCCAACGGAGGGGGTAACTTGTTGGATACACTGTTAATGTTGCTCTCTTTGAGAACTGATTGTGCTTTTATGCTGCTCAACCCCAACAGCTTATCATCTCTTGAATCTTTTTCATACTTTCTCGGTTCCAAGGGTGATGAATACCATAAATTATGAGCACTACTCATGCTTGCACGCCTTTCGCTGGGAACTGGATTACTTAATCTCGCAGGTATTGTACTCTTAGCATCAAGAGGTGTGGGAAGAACATACGTGTGAAATTTTCGTGATGCTGATGGTCGCAGTTGCCTTATCCTTTCGGCTGTGTCATACCTTTTCTCTGGGAAAATTGGAGCAGAATGACTGCCTGTTTTGGGTTCCCTATGGAATGTTTGAAGATCAGGATAGCTTCTGTCGATGTTCTCCTGCAGATACACAGAGTCAGAAATCTGCAAGCCTAATGAATAGTTTGCTATGGCCAGTGATAATACTGAGCAAAATATGCTAAGGGCAATACATAGAATACACTTGAGAAGTATTTGGAATATCCGTGTTATTCAGTAGAGATATATTTGGTCTCCTGCTTACATGCATATACTCCATCTAACGTTTTCTCGAATGTATCCAAAAAACAACAGAATTCTAACCTGTGCAGTATCAGCTATCGACACTTGAGGAAGAAGAGACAGGTCCACTTGGTCCAGCTACATGATCAAAATTTTTTAAGATTGTTATCCATGATCATAAACATGATACAAGCTAAATAGGCATTACAAATAAATCAATGTCATTGTGAGATTCTCACCTCCATTGAGTTCCTTGATGCGGAAACATCCAGCCTATGATCATTTTGCCCGTAGTCAAAACTCAGCTCGCCGTCATCATTACCATCATAGCCTTGGCCATCATCGTCATAGCCATCCTCTCCATCATCATCCTCTAGGCCACTGAATTGGTAATCAATATGTTGGCGTTCAGTCACCGATCTTACTTGTGGGTCTACTGCCTCAAGAGATTTTAGTCCCTTGCTAAAAAAATTCAACTGCTCCAAAAAATACATAAAAGAAACTTAATAAATATGACACAAAGAAAGTGATGAGCAAGTAGAACATGCAATCTAGGCATCTGAAATTTGCTAGAAACTAACCTGTGCAGCATGATGCCGAGCCGCCTGTGTAAGGAGACTCCGGGTCTGCCCTTGCTTCAATGATTTCAACCGGAAGACGAATAAAGTTGCCTCCTCATCATATTCTTCATGAGCCATTTGCAGCTGCTGCGATGAGAAGGTTTCACCCTTGGAAGTTTTTGACCTCCCCTTTTCCCTATGTGCAGCCAACATGTATTCATACAAATTTCTGCACGGATGAAAAGCATAAATTAAATGTTAAAGAAACCATAAAAGATGTAGACAGAAAAATAGAGAAGAAAGAAACCTTTTTTCATCACACTGCCGTTTCATTTCCTGCACCAGTAAATGTAACAAAAACACATTAGAATAACTCAACACAATAGCGACCAGAAACAGACTTCTAATTTCACAAGAGTGTATATGTGTAGTAACCACGTCATGCATTGAAGTTGCACAGAGAACGAAGTACGAACCTCCACTGTTCTTAGCTCGTTGAGAAGCGACTCTGACGGTGTTGTAATTGTCTGGAAAATATGAGACCGCTGGAGTGTGAAAAGATAAAGGTTAGCAAACCAGATCAAGGAGTTCTTTACAGAATAACTAGTATCTGTGTTAGGAAAAAGGACTCACATAGCTATCAACGAGTTTCTGAAGTTCAAACTGCACTTTTCCCAGCGTTAGGAGAGCTCTACCTACAGCCGAGTGACTTGATTAGAGGAGAATTGAACAGAAGTTGTGATACTTGCATAACCAGTAAGCATAAAGTCACCAATTACTATTCACTTACCACTTTCTTCATCATCATTTAATGCAGTCTTCTCAAGTAGACAAGTACCCATTTCCCGTAAAGACTCGGAGAACTCTGGAAAAGAAAAAGGTGCCGTTGAATGAATCAAAATATATATTCTTTAAGTGTAGATAGTGAGATACAAAATTAGAAGTTAGAAGATAAAGCTACAATCATGTACCCAAGTACTCATGTATGTATATTATATAACAATGATTAGAAAAGTTGATATTGTTCAAAACTAATCTAAAGTAAGAATAAAACTGCCTGTAGGCGGACTTTCTCAAAATGAGAAATAAATAAACAATCAAGTTTACCATATGCACTATTTGCTGTGGCAGCAGCTGCAGAAAGTAGGGTATCATAGCAATTTCTCATGTCAAGCATGTCCTGCAAAAATAAAACCAAATTGAGTAAAAATTTGAGTACCAACCTTGGCAATTTAAACAGGATAATTATTACCACTTCAATGTAGCAAAGAGAGAGCCCCATTTAAACATTTTAATATATGCTGAAGGCCACAAACAAGTTGATTCTAACGACCATAAACCCTTATAGATTTCCACGAAGAAGGCATGAAAGACATATCAAACAGTTTGTTTCATGCCTCATACTGTTAAATGATGCTACGTCCAGATATTCAATCGTGACATATGCAGTCCGATGAGGAAACAACTGGAAGTAATTTGGAACCATGGACAAACATTTTGGTACTTGCTACAACAGAGCTTACACTTTTCATGTTTTATCACACTGTCATTGTCATACTCTGATTCTCGTACATTTCATCTTTCAACCTCAACTTCAACTTCGACGGATTCAATTGAACTTTGCATATTTATCCTTACTTTTAAATCAGTAAGGTACTTACTAATATACATTGCTTATTACTTCATCTTGCAATAATCTATGTCAATTTCGAATTTCCTGATTTTGCACTCATGTATTCAAGGAAAACAAGAGGAGTCTATCCTAGTAAAATCCTACTCACAAGGTACATCGTTTCATGCCGACCAGCCTTTAGCGTCTTCACCAATAAATCGCCATAAAACTACTTAATCCACTTTAAGTATAGCTGAATAATATAGTTTCCAGAATAACCAACTTACAGACACTACATTGCACATGGTTCATTTCATTTCATGACATAAACTGATAGATTGTAGAAGTGGAATGAGCCAATAGATGTGGAACCAATTGGCACACCTTATCCAAAATTTTTAGAGCGAGAATCCCCTTCCAGAGTTGTAACCAAGTAACCCAAATTGGCAAACAAAATCATAACTGAGCAGCAATTTAGCAGATACACCAATATCTATAGTATGTTATACGTACATGATCCAGATAAAGCTCTAGTAACTCCTGTAACTAACAATCTACAATACTTCTTAACCTAGAAATGAAAATCTAAATCTAAATCCAAATTCTCAACTTAAAAACTACACTTAGTTGCAACAAATTTCCTGAATACACTGTGCATTTTCAACCCCTTGGAGACTTTTCACATATAAACTAGAAAAAAAACAGCTGAATCAGTCGGGGAAACCCTAGAATTTTACAGTTTTCATAACAAATTCACGTGGTTCTCAATGATCAAATCGAAAAAAGAAAAAAAAAATTAACAAAATTTTTTATAGAGATTAGAGTAGAGTACCTGAGAAGCTTGGGCAAGTTCATCTAACTGGGCAGAAGGATTAAGAAGATCTCTCTTATCTTTGCCATCATGTCTATGATGATGATGTAGTGCAAATCCTTTTAGTTTCTTCAATGAAGACTTCATCCTCCCAAAATGCCTCAACAAACCCTAATAATCTCTTCAAAGTATTTTTTTCCCCAAAATCTAAATCAAATTTTACAAAATGAAAAACCCTATAAAGAAAAAAAATTTGAATCAAATCGATTTGGTTGAGTTGGTGATTGAAATCAGGTCAAAAATGGAGCAGAGAGATGAGGGGAAAACGAGAGAAATGATGATTTTATTTGACCAGAGAAAGAGAGAAAATGGAAAATGAAGAAACTCAAAGATTGCTTTTGTTTTTCCTCTTTTTTTCTGTTATTGAATTATTTGATTTTTAATTATTTGATATATAGATTAGCAATTTAGAGAGATTACCAAAATGTTGACCAAAAAAATCTTGATGGTATGGGATCTTTGACGAACCCTAAATGTAGACCCCATGTACCATAATACATACTCCCATCACAAAGCAGCTTGGCTTAGCCTACACTACTAGCCTAGCCTGGCCCAAAATCATTTAAGTTGGCTACCTGTTTTGACTTTCCACTTGAGGACTACGGCTGAACAACCTGGTCAAGAAAAAAAGTTAAATGGTATCATTTAGGTCGCTTACGTGGGTGATGACATCTCGGAAATTGACCTAAAGAATGAAGGAACCTGAAAATAACAAGTGTTATAAATTTGGGTTCAAGGCTATTACTCCGGGAAAGAAAATCGTTTTCTTTTAAATATGTTTTCCCCAACTGATCACTAGGGTTGGATCAAATACACAATCTCAAAATATAATGGAGTTGTTTGTTACCTGATGTGGTTTCATGTGCAAAACTGAATCGCTCTTTATAACTGATGATGTTTAGAACTAATGAAAAGAAAAGCTTGAAAAAATTTGATGTATTTAGAATGGCAACATGACAAAAGCATTTATTGTAAACGGACATCTTTCATGGTGTATGTCGATCTCCAACAGACATCAAATTCATATTCAAAATCAATGGACATGTCTGCTGCGAACGTATCTCTTGGACGTACTGAATTCAGCTTTTTCAGAAGGAAAAGCAATCTCTATTCAATGAACATATTTGCTGGCAGTAAAGATCATTGAATTTCACCCAAATAGGTTTTTGTTTTGTCCCAATCGGACAATCGGACACTATAGCATAAAGTTATGCCCCTTCGAAGTCAAGCTTAAGAAAATCTCCAACATTCCCTACCATTTTCTGAAAACTATGAAACAAAAACAATAAAAACAAAACAGGTTGCATCACTAAAGTGACTGCTTATGTACCCTTTTGGGATCAAGCCACCGTAGTTCATGCAAACAACAAACACACAATCGATTAGAATAAGCATCATCGTAGAAATTAATATATAAACGAAAATAGCTTCTCGCTTTGAACTTTTACTTAGTGCAAACTACTCAAAGTTCAATCAAGGCGCTTTGATGAACGGATGTCTTGAACCAAGGACCCTATACGATTGAACCAGAGTAATTACACATACCAATTCTCTTAGGAAGATTGTACTTCTTTGTTCCCACGCATTAATGGCCTTGTGTAATATCCTGATTTCATGAATATTTTAGAGACGATCTAAAATCATAGAAAGCGCGCGGCCTCACTTTCTTGCTCATGTAGGTAAGTTCTTCAATAAGTGATCATGTGAGTCACTTCATCATACAAACTCATTGGATTAACAATTTAATCCAACCTCATACATGCAGAAAGTTGTACACTAAATATTTTTGAAATAGAATCTGTGAAATACTTTAGTGCATCTCCACTATCATACAGGAAATTTGTGAGTGCCCTTTGAACTTAGTTTATATTTTCAAAACTTAAATAGGTTCCCGTTTGTAGTAGGGTAACAATTGATTCTGGAGAAAAGAGTAAAAGTGGGTAGGTTGATGAGAAACGAGTCTAGACCCCTAAACAAATATGCTACGCAGGATTACTTTGGATTCGAGAGATCAATCTGTACAATTCTTTCCTAAACCAAGAAATGGTCGTTTCAGTCTTGCTTCGGTCACAAAATGAAGGAGAAGGGTTGATCTTAGGGAGGGAAGCGGAGAAGGTATTTAGACCAGAATAATGAACTCTGTACGGTGTGATTGTTTACGACTATGTATCAGAAAGTATAGCCTGCTTGCAAAGTGTAACTTGTATGTTCTCTGTGTTTTCTGGATACTTGTGTTGATTCCCCCTTCAATAAATTGAAAATCTATATTTATCGCAAGTCATTGTCGAACACCCTGATCTCATAGGAAGTGGAGGTTGTGAAGTAGTAGAGGTTATGGAGATCGTGTGAAAGGGATGATGACCGTGTTCCTATTGTCAAGGAGGGACATGCCGGTACTGCATCCACTACTCCTTTACTCACCAATTGTTCGCCTTTCCTGACACTTTATCATTATGGATGTGTTGCACACCATACGTTGTAGGCCGCCATACCAATACCCTAATGAACATCCCCTATTTGTGACATTGTTGATGTCCCGAGTGAAAAATTGTAAAAGAAGTATGCTTGCTCGACTAACCTGACCTGCATGACTAGATTGACTTGACTTGGCCATCAGGTTGTGTTGTGGAGCGTGACTATTCTAACACCTCTCCTTGACTGAAGAGTAGTTGTGAGAGGTGGATAAGAAGACGTGATTGTTTAATCAACTAAATATGTGGTATTGAACGTGCATGCAAGGCATGCAGGTCTCGACCAATCACGTGCGAGTTATGCTACATGTAGGAAGTGGCAAGTCAAGTCCCTCATGGCTTGCAAGGATAAGCGCTCAAAGACGTGGTGCTTTCGATTAAATGTTATTAGGTTTTTAAAAGAAAACCAATACACAAAATATATAATTATTAGGTTTTAAACAAAACCGTTGATAATAAACAATTCGGATCTTCCGCAAATCCTTTAAATTAATGTTTAAAAAATTTGGCACATGCGACTTACACAGTCAGTTGCAAATGTTTTATATATAATTTTAAGGAGCCTGGCCGGCCCTCTTTGGTCGACCATCGGTTGTTGTACACGTGAGCTATGGACGTTGTAATTGGTTCGTTGAGAAAAGGGACGACGTTAGCAGTCACGACACCTCATTGGTCGACAGGGATTAAATCTAGACCGGTCAAATCATCTAGACAAGTCGAGTGGTTGAGATCAATCCGCGACTGACATAGGCGGTTTATTTTAACTTGGCCTACTTTGGCTAGCTATTGGGAACGGAACATGTAGGCTACGAGAGATCTGATTGGCTGAAGAATTAGAATGGCGACAAGCGGTCTCCGCGGAGCTTGATCGGTCGAGCATGGAAGGAGTTAAGCTAGGTAGACTTGGGCAGTCAGGCACTACACCAAAACATCCGATTTGGGACGGATATACGCGTTGCAAATGAATTTCACCAACGCTAGTATCAAGCAAGATTAAATTAACATTACATACAAACTCCCAGAAGCACCATATAAAGGTGTCTACCTCTTTGGCCACAATCACTCCATCGTTCGCAATCTTTGGGGAGTCGTACTTTCTTTACACAACAACATTCCTACCCTTAGGACCACGAGTCACTCCAGCAAGTTAGCATCTCGGTAACCACACCAAATAGTAAATTCAAAATACAAACAAATAAACAAACAACAAACTTAAGTGCAGCTTCGTAATAGTTGATCCCATCCTTGTTGAAATAAAGCTTATGAGATTCAGTAGTTTTGATGTACAAGTGAGTACAATTGTATGTCAACATGGAAAATTAAAACAACAACATCAAACACTTCAAACCAAAATTTGAAACAACACACGAGTTGCGAGTCATTAGCCAAGTCCCCTCTTGGAATCGTGTGTGACCTTCCAGTACTCAATGAAACAACTTCAATTTCTGAAAAAAAAAAAAAAAGGAAAATAAAGTCCAAATCAAAATTAAGAGTTCTTAGATTACAAATAAGAAAAGAACCTTAAGTAGAACAAAATTTCTAAACCTAAGTAATTAAAATTGAAAGCTACATGGAATGGATCTAAATAAAGATTGAAAGCTAAGAATTGAGTATGATCTCCATCTCTAGATTTAAGAAACAATTAGGAAAATGATTTATAATCCAAGACTTAAAAAGATAATAATAATAAAGATTGAAAGCCCTTGTCGCCCCTTTCATAATAATAATAATAAGAAGAAAAAAAATTAAATCTGACAATGGTAATGGATCACTATGAAACTTTTACCTTGGAGGCTCCATTAAATCATCAAAATCATCACTAGGAAAAAAAAATTCATGTTCGAACCAAGCACGCCTTACAGAATCTTTTAACTGTATAGGAGAAACTTGAACATCACCCACACATACACATTGAATAAATCAAAGAATGAACATAGATAGATTAGAGTACCTGTCTCTAAACCATTTCTATTTTGAAAGACCCTTTCTTTTTTCCTTCAACAGCATGAACCTCGATGATGATGAACCATCATCTTTGATATGAAATCCTCCATTAAAATAAGAACTTCATTAGTGATTTCTACAAAAACGGAAAAAAACCCAAATTTTTATTTTTATTTTTTCCCACGAGAAAACCAACAAATCTCAAATTGTTTTATGATTTTTAATTAATGATATTAGAGTTTAGGAAAGATAGATTTGATTTCTGAAAATTTGGTTTCGAAGATCTAGAATTCTCGATTTAGGTTTAGAACAAAAGAAAAAGAAATAGGAGAACAAGATAACGTTTTGGAAGAAATAAGAGTTTGATTTATGAGATAAATTTAGGGTTCATGAGAGATAGATTCTGATTTCTGCAAACCTGGTTTTGATTTCGAAGATGTCGATTTAGGTTTGGAAGAAGAGAAGAAAAAAAAAAGGATATAAGAAGATAATGTTTTGAGAGAGACAGGATAATAGAAGAAAAAGGATAATAATTAGGTTCCAATATACATTTAAGCCCTCAGTTTTCTTTCTAATGGCGAGCGTGTCCTTTTTTTCCTTTTATTTTTCCAATAATTAAGATTTAGTACAACGGATTTGGTTTATTACCAACGGAAAAAGGTCTCCAACGTCCATAGCCGTTGCACCTCAATAAACTCAGGTGTTGGAAATTCCTTGATATGGTGTAGTGAGGATCTAATCCTTAACAAAATTAAATAGCTCGACTAGCCTAATTTGGCCGACCACTGGGAGTGGAGCATGTAGGATACGAGCGATCTGATTGGCCAGGGCAATAGGTGAGCGATAAGTAGTCAATATGGCCCCTGATTGGCCGAGTATAGGAGGATATAGGCTTGCTAATTTGACCGGACAAGTTGAGTGGTCGTGATCATTTTACGACTGACTTGGGCGGCCAAGATTTAATTTTAATTAAAACTAAGCTGCTCGACTAGCCTACTTTGGCCTGCTATTTGAAGCGGAGCATGTAAGCTACGAGCGATTTGATTGGTCGGTTAAAAGGAGGGGCGTGAGGTTGCCAACATGGGTCATGCTCGGCCGGCCATAAGAGGCGCGGAGAATGTTAGATTGGCCGGCCATGGGGCGCAACCGATGCCCTTCCCGTAACTGACCTAGTCAACCACGGTTTTCCTGATTTTTCAACTTTGGCTAGGGTTTTACACCCACCGGCCACAAGATACATTAATCCTAGCTTGCATAGGCTTAGTCTCGACCAATAAGAATCGAGATAGCATGCATGCTCCAGTTTTAGGGCAAAAATAAATAAATTTTGTGAGTTGACAAAAAATTAGGTCAAATTGTCGAATTTTGTGTATTGACACAAAATTGAATATATTAACTGAATTTTTACGCGTTAGCACAAAATCATTAAATTTGCTACTCTTGCAAGTAGCATGGTGGCTACCTGGTCTTGTTTAGAAAATCTTACGATGCTCTTGACCAGGTACCTTTTATGCATATCTTAACTAGAATCTTTGGGAAATCAATGTTATTCAATTGGGAATGAACATGGATGTCAGGTCAGTATTAAGAGTTCAGCTGAGAACATAACATAAAATAAATACTCATCATGCTCTATACTAGTAAATAATTCATCTAGAAGCTTGAGTTTTCAGTGAATACAGTGAATATTGTTATATACATATATTCATTTATGCGCATATTTATTGAGTTCATCTAGGTGAAGCTTGCAAATACAGCTACACAGAAAGAGAGGTATAAACACTTCCCAGGTATCTTCGGTATATATCTTAGGTTCCTTATGGAATATATATACATCAAAGCACAATATATCGAATAGTGGAGAAGTAATATTGATTTTTACGTTATTCGCCCTGAACTAAAAACCGCCATCAACGTCGTTGTAGTATGAATCTACATAGAACTTAATCCCATTCCTTGAGATTTTTTCGCAATCATCTCTCTTGGTAATCCTTTCATTAAAGGATCTGCCAAGTAAGTTTCTTTTTGATTCCACATAATCAACTGTGATTACTCCTCTCTTGAGTAATCCTCTAAGAAATTGATGTCTAAGGCTAAGATATCTTTGCTTACCATTGTAAGTATTCTGTGAAACAAAGTTGATTTACTGTCACAATAAATCATAATAGCAGGGGTATGTTTCTTCCCTATTAGAATATAAATTAACAAATCTTTTAACCATTCTGCCTCTTTATATACATCTGAAAGTACAATAAATTCTGCCATCATGGTTAAATTAAAAATGCATGTTTGTTTTTTAGAACTCCATGTTATGGCAGCACTATCCAATGTGAATATCCAACCTGTGTTGGATTTTGAGTTAGACTCAATATTGTTCCAACTTGCATCCTTATAACCTCGAGTACAGTGAATTCCCCTTGGTAACACGGGCCATAATTCATTGTCCCCTTCAAGTATCTAAGAATCCTTAAAACTGCATTACAATGTTCTTCACCTGGATTACTAGTGAAGTGACCTAATAATCCTATTGCATATGATATGTCAGGTCTTGTGCAATGCATGATATACATAAGATTCCTAATTACACTAACACATTTTAACTGGTCATATCCTCGACCAATATTTTTTATCAATTTAGCACTACGATTTACAGGTGTGTTGGTAATATTACAATCTATGTAATTGTTTTTCCTTAAGATACTTTCAATACAATAGTGAGATTATGTCAATGAAATTGACCCCTCTTTTTCTCACTATATTTATTCTTGCTTCACCCAAATCCTTGATATCAAAATTGGATTTAAGAAACTTTTTTTGTTTCAGGCACGCATTCTATATTGGGTCCAAAGATTAACATATCATCTACATATAAGCAAATGAGAATACACATTACATTCAATAAGTACTGGAAACTCTCTTTAAACAATTCGAAACATTCTCAATCGTCATAGATATCAAAAATCATTGCTTAAGAAATTTCTAAATGATCAACATGAAACAAAAATAGTTCATGAGCAATAAATTGTTCTTAACCAAGATTGTTAAGGATCTATGAACGCTTAAATCATATTTCGAGAGTTTTATCAAGACAAGCTTGACTCGAAATTTCTTCTTTGCAATATTAAATCTATGAAAATCATACGACATAGTCTCATAATATAGAATGGTAAATATCGTGAGTATATAGGATGGTTCAGTCTTCACATACCTATTTGTCGATGAAGTTCTCTAGATGTCTTTGTTTGTTCTTCAGTATTCAATCTTCGAGGGTTATTCAGTGATGTCTGATTCTCAACTTACCATGCTCTAATCCTAGTCCGAGACTTGAATTTAATAGACTGGATATCAAGATATATTTTTGTACATCTAATATTAACAACAAACTTGAAATAGCAGAACTTGCAAGTTCGACCGAGCAGTGCTCTAACACCCACACTGCCGGATAACCGCAATGGCTAAGTTGGGACAGTATTGGTGAAGGATCGGATCATTATATTAGGAATCACGAAATTTCTTGTTTCACCGTGACCCCTCAATATCTTGCATGAGGGAGCAGAATTCAAATTTGTGCACAGAGAAATAAAACTGGCAATCGTTTTATCATACAAACATTTTAATCCAAAGATATATGACTTTGGTTTGTCCAAGCAATTGAGTATTGAAGAGGGTACCCACGGTACTAGAGCAACCATGTAAAGAAAATAAACCCAAATTCCTTTTGTTACTGGTTCAATCAATGTTAGTTCAAAATTGTATTTACTTAATGTGCTTACAGTTTCGAAGTTCATGCACATATAACTGAAGAATGAAAAAAAAATCTTAAGACTAATGGAGACTCTTTCTGACGAGTCCATAGCAATACTAGCCTTATATATGATATGATTATTCATAAGGAGAATTTTTTTTTTTATGAAATCCACCCCAAAGTCCGCTTTCCCTCTAGTAAAAATGGTTTCCCCCCTAACAATTATCTTTATTTTCTAGTTTACATGTTTCAATAGGTTAACCATCCATAAGGAGTGAAAATACGCTAAAATGGTCAAATAAGGGAAGTTGCTATAAGGGAAGAAAGGGTAAAGAAATTTTGTAAAGTTTGAAGAAGAAAAATTGTACAAGGTTGTAGAACCCATCCTTCGGAACTAAGCTTATCATAAACGCCCCCCGTCCCTTATAAATATACTAGATCTTAACCTGTCGTGTCAGAACTGACACGGTATGTTTTGTCTCTAATACGATATTGTTCACATTCCTCTTGCTTCATTTTATTCATGAGTAATTATTTTGATATTCAAATAGGTTTTGGGAAACAAAATGGATTACCTGATCTTTTTATTTTTTACTTAAGCATGTTATTCCAATTTATTATCTGGACGGAGTAATAATGTTGAGCCAACATGAAAATAAAATAAAAAATACAGTAAATAAAATTTTTCCCCATTTATTGTTCCATCATACTAATTTCAAACTTCAAAAAGAATATTTCATCTGACAGTACATATACCTAAACTGCCAATCCAACTCCATGATGTTTATGAATACATTTGTTCCGAAATTATTGATAACTAAGGCTCTAAGGAGTGAAGCAAAAACCCATAATATTTTCCATACTACAGATAAACACTATTTATTTATTTTTGCAAATGTGAGAGTTATAAAAATGAAGAACCCTTGGCTATTGGAAGGCTGAGATATACACATGTGAGTTGAAAAAATAAACTTATAATAGTAAATCAAAACATGTGTAAGATTCTTTCTCAATCATATTGATAACATAAAATTGAAGAAATTCGTGGATAAAAAGATTTCACACCAACTATGCTAAGTAGTGCATGAATGACGTTCTCACATCTAGTGTTACTCAAGTAATTTGGAGTTTTAAAGAGCATAGTCATATTGATATTTGTATCTACATAAATTCAACTAACCTTCCGGAGAAAAATTATTAGTTTCAAGGTAGAGCCGACACAAACTTCTGTCGCCTTCAATGTATACAACACACATTGGGTTTAATCGGCCTAGAGATTAAACAAATACCCCAACATTAGTCAAATAATGTCTACAAATACGGGATCGAAACAAAGTGCTAACAGGAAAAATGAGAGAGTAACATCAGTTCTACAAAGAAAATACCCTATATGTATCAAAGTTTGTTAACCAAACATGTATTCAAATTAAAAAGTCATCAACTTAACACAAAAATATAAAAGAACCCAAGTTAAATCAATACTTGCATAAAAAAACTTATAAGAGAATTTTGTGATTATTAAATATCTTTAAAATCACTATTAGAGATTTAATTGCATGCCTCGTTAAAAACTACGATAGGACGAAATCACCAAATTAATCTGTAGAAATTTCCTTTGGATATGTAGCAATTCGGAGAAGTTTACTTTGGTGGTGATGCGTTCCATCTAAGTGTTGTTCGATTGATTATTTTTTAGAAGGTTTCGGTTTTCATTGGAGAAACCGAGAGGGAGCGTTTCATTATATTCATTATCATTCAGAAATCCAAGACCAACTCGCCCTCTGCTTATGGGATCTCAATACAACCTTAGATTTATCTATTCGACGGAGAAACCTTGATACTAAATATGTAGTTTTTAGTGTTATTTATTATATAACGTGACATCCAAATGTTTTTTTCTTCTTCTTAATTTTCATGTATTTTAACCGAGTTTATATTAGCATTAAGACGATCAACCACATTTCTAATTTATAGTGTTATCCTTTTGTAGCAGCACATAATTAACATAGTCAATTACTACTCATCAAAACCTAGCCGTACCACAAACCACCGAGATATCACTTCTTTCTCCACCACCACCGTTTTCCATCCCTCGTAGAATATTGGGCACACTTATAACTTTTAATCCCACACGTCATGTATAAAGTTTAGATTTAACAAACCTAGGTCGTCAATTAATTTATTCAACTATATATTTTTTGTTAATACTGAAAATCATGCGTACGAACGGTTACCAAAGATAGTAGTGGTACCAAAAACAACCATTTTGTCTTATATGATTTGGTATCATCTACATGGTCAGATTTCTAAAATTACCCTTTTAATGGATTATTATTAAATTTTAGTGTAAGTAATATGTTTAATTTGATAGCCATGTTTATGTCCGTTATATAAGTGTTTTAAAATGCTTTCCAGGGGTATAAAAATTACAAATAGTCATGACATAGTTTGAGAGATGTGCTATTTCTATAGTTTACTAATTGCTATCTATAATAAAAAATTAGAAAAAAAAACACCTAAAATATCTTTTTTCATCCTTGCCTTAGGATTGTGCAAACTTAAAATAGGACATCTTTGAGACGCAAGAAGAAACATGTTATGTAATGGAAGTATACAGGGAAAAAAAAATCTGAGAAGACCTGGTTCTGAAACCAAGATATATTAATTAACTTACGGAATGACGAGTATGCAAAAGTTTTGCAAGTTAACATGGTTCTGAACCCCTTAGTTCATGGTTATGAACAAGGGCGGAACTACAACTAGGCTTGACATGGCTTAAGCCACCCCAAAAGCTCAAAGTTCAGTTTCTTTCACTCCCTATTTTAGGATGAGGTAATAAAACATGCCTAAATTATAGATTAAGCCAGATGCCTACAAAAGGTCAAGCCCAAAAGCCCCTCCCACACTAAATTTCTAGCTCCTCCACCCGTTTTGAAACCTACCTTTGAAGAAAACTCTAGAATTTGTTGCACATCATGAAAAGACGAGGGTACTCAAATACACCGCAATCTTTTATTTTGATCACAACCTATACAAGACCCAGTGTGTATAAACCTCTTGAAGCAACAATCACTCAAGAAATATTTCAACACAGCGTCCACTTGAAATAGGGTTAGTCCGAACTGGCCTAACACGTGAATAATTATATCAGACAAGTGCAGAAATCCAATACACTTTATGTGGTCGTCTATGGATATGAAATCGAGACAATACAACAACAAAGTGTTCACTTGATAATAGTATAACCGAAACCTTATAAAATAAATATCAAGTGCCTAGTTAACATACAAGTGTAATTACTTTAATTATAATATAAAAACAATTATAATGCGGAAATAAAGTAAAGCACACACCAGAATTTTGTTAACGAGGAAAACTACAATCTTGTAGAAAAACCCCGGGACCTAGTTCAGATTTGAATACTCAATGAATTAAGACGCTACAAAAAGTAAACCTATAACTTCGTGTAGAGAATACTAAGTAAAATAAAATCCTAGTTACTCAGCTTCAGCAGTATTCTTGTTTTGACAATATCTAGCAGAACCGAAGTTCTCTATAGATATTTGTTTTGATAATATCTAGCAGAACCGAAGTTCTCAATAGATATTTGATACTAGATATCCTAGCAGAATAGGCGTTATCTTTAGGACTTAAATCTAATATATCTTCTTAATGGTTCAATCTTTCAAGACAGGATTCCTTTGGATCGTATTTCAAACAGTAAAGGATAAACTGTTTGGTAACAAAACTCACTTTATAATCACAATACCGAAATATATGATTTAAGCACAATTAAGGATCTTCTATTTTTAAGACTTGTTACCAGATCCGAAGTTCCTCAGTTACTAGATCAAACAAGACAATGATTACTAAAATAATCAGTCTTGATTACAAGGTTTATGATAAAATCACAAACTACTTGTTGATCTTAAAAAGGGGTTATGTTTATTGAAAATAAACAACCTCTTTATTCCCGGAAAATCAAGTCACAGAAAAGTTACACCAAGATCAAAACACAAGAACAAAAGTCTTCAAATCTTCAAAGTCTTCAATCTTCGATTTAATCTTCAAAGTAACAACCTGCAAAAACAAACTTGATTCCTTATTGATTTGTCGCACAGAACGGAGTCTGTTAACAATGGCAAATCAATGAATTTATCTTACGGATCTAGAAAAACTTAGATCCGTAGAAACGTTAAATCCTTGATCTAGTTTGAGTGAGCCTTATATCAGAAGACAAGGTTCTCAAGAATAAACAAACTAGGTGCAATCAAAGATTCAACAACCGTTAGTCAATCAAATCAATCGAAAACAAAAGATAAACCGAAATTATCTAGTTTCCCACCAATGTTACTAATAGAGCTTCTCAATCCCAAAGAAGTCTTTTAACTGAGCAGCCGTAAGAGATTTCGCCTAATTAGGTTACTATCCTCTCCGAATAGGCGGCTTCACCAGTAATAGCACAACTGAGATAGTTTGCTGTACGAGGATTAGTTTGCTCGAAATGCAAACTTTCATATTTATAGACCAAGGAAGTTTGGACACCAAGGAATTTCCAAAACCGAAAATATTCTCAAGATATGCAATATATTCCAGATTCGGTTTCCATAATTCCTGGAAATGCTTTGTCCAAATAATGACCGAAAATCTCTTAGAAAATCTCCAACTAGCAAATGTACATTACTAATTTTCATTTTCCAAAAATAAAATTTAAAACCTTAAATAAAAGATTCTCAATTTATTTTATTCAATCCGGGATTTTCTTCCTTTAGATATTAAGGAATAACTTTGAACAATTAAAGATTAGCGTTACTGCACATGTTCAAAGTATGTCGACATTCTTACTTTGTAAGTCCTCTTTCATTCTTACAATCATGAAACTGATTTGCCACACTTCCAAACAAGTTTAAAATTGGTTCATATGACTTTCAAGAACTATGTGATTGATCAAGAACACTCAATCACAAATCATGGGTTTCACGGTTCTACCAAAACAAGTTTCGGTACTACCTCCATGTGAGTACTTTGCATAGTCACGCTAGTTACCAAAATTCGGTTGACTAGGTACTAGGATCGGTTCCCCACATATATATGGTATGTAACTTGTACTTGCTGCACATGTCCATAGGATCGGTTCCCCTTTGCCTAAAAATGTGTTGCACATGTCCATAGGATCGGTTCCCCTTTCTTTTAAAAACTTGCTGCACCTCATACAAGGATCGATTCCCTTTTGTGATAGGTTTCACCTCTTACTAGGATTGGTTCCGTTTTACCCAGAGTCGGTCATACCAATAACACAAAATCGATCATACCATCTCAGGTAATTACTTAAGATCAGTTTCACTAATAAAAGTCATACCAATACAAAAGTCAGGCCTTTGTGAATAGTTTTACCAAGAACATAAACAAGTCATGAGCGGTTATACTAACCACACATATTGGTAGTTCAAAAGATATGAAATGAATAACAATACCAATAATGCCTGGAGAAATTTCCCTTTCGATTCACAAAACAAGTTTATGAATTTACTTCCTTAAAACAAATGTAAAACATTGTTTCATAGGATGAAATCTTCACCTTATACCCATACATAATCACAATAACATTCAAACAATTATGTCGATGTATTATCTACAAAGTTTAATGGTTAAGCAATAAATCTCGTATTGTATTCCTTAACACTATGTCTAACTAGAGTATAATCATTCATGCTTCGCAATTTTGTTTTCAATATGCACGACTTGAAAGATACGTTAGGGAATGAAACAGTTCAAGTCAAATATCACTAACCTCAAGTGGAAGGATGATGTTGTCGTTGTAGCTCCTTACTTCTTCGCTTCTTCAAGTCTTCGCAATACTTGTAATGTCTCATATCCTAATACTTTCAAGCTAACCTATACGAAGTTTCTCTAGTACATAATCAAGCGACTCTTAAAATGAGTTTTGGCTCACTAAAATATGACAACCAAACTTGACATACCAACGCTTGGTGGGTTCAACCAAGCTATGCTCTAACACATCATTTTCCTACTTTTCGAGCAATTATATAAGGATGACATTTTTAGGATATAACCAAGAAACCAAAACAAAGTTAACGGATAGGTGCTCTCACATATTAGAAATCAAGACTTATGGCGCACATGTTCTCATATGCGAAAGAAGAACTCAGCAACGGTAACATACAAGAATTTCCCTGTTGGGAATTTGTAGAGAGGTGGTAATACAAGTCGGCTATTTTTAACCGGAGAAGCAATGCAAAAGCTCCCACCCTCCAATGATATCACTAGTACGTTTCGCGAATGGAATGACCACTTTCCTTGGTCTAAACAAAACGCACTATTAGCGAGATTGGGGTATACCCAGATTAATTGGGGTATACCCATTTTGTTCCCATCCAAGGTAGTGTGCTAAGAGGTGTCTAAAAGATGCTAAAATACCAAATTACCCTTACTATTAATACCCTGCCGACTGATCACCCAAATAATTTTCAAAATCTATCTTCAAAACTCTAACCCAATGTGATGAAATCAAAAATCAAAACGAAACTAAAAATAAATAAATTTATGGCTACAGGATTTGAGATTGGGTATGATTTTGTACTCAGTTTGAGTTGGGTACAAAATCATACCCAATCTCAAATCCCATATGATTCCATATTTTTATCAAAAGTCGGCAGGGTATTTTTTTTTTTGTCAAAAATAATAAAGTCAGCATTGTTTTTTAGAAATAAGCATACCGGCCAAAGTTAGTCGGCATCTTCTTCATTCGTCGACCTTGCCGACTTTTCATAATTTCATAACTGAAAGTGTTGATTTCTTCTTTAATTTTGAGTATGATTTCATACAACAGCTTTGCAATCCCCTTTTTAGAAGTGTTTGGTTAGTGTGCTTTCATTTCCGTTGCAAAAGATATTTTAAAAACAAATTTTTTTCATCAAAAATCTTCCCACATAAGTTCAATCAGAAAACAAAATTTCATAACTTAAATTCATAAGTTTAATCTACTCAATTAATTAATCTAAACTCAATTAATTAACCTAGTCAGATTTTTTAGTGTTAATTAAACAAGGGTATATTAGCCATCTAGAAAATACATGGTTAAGGGGTGTCCTGTTTTACTTCAAAATGACCCAGGTTTTGTCTCATTAGGTATACCCCAATTAATCTGGGTATACCCCAATCTTACCAGGTATTTATATGCCCCAATTAATCTGGGTATACCCCAATCTCGCCAGGTATTTATGAAATTATGAGACGACTACAAGGAGTAATTTGCGAACACAAAATTAGAGAAATAGTTTGACTTTTGAATTTTGATTTGGATAATTAAACAGTTTGACTTTCTTTTTCGCCAAATGTCAGCGGGAACATATAATTAGCAAATACATAGACGGAAACATATACAAATGCTCCTAAATTTGGCTAGGATTACGAGGAGATTAACTGTCGTCGGCTTAAGCTTTTAGCTAAGGCTTGGTTAGCTGGCTTTGAATGTCCATATCATACCAGGGCAAAACGTAGGGACAGTGAACGGTGAGAAAATGTGAACGAAACCGTCAAAGTCATATACGGGAAAACAAACGAGGGGCCGACCAATTTGGCTTCGGGAACAAATATCCTTGTTACGTCTACTCATGCATCGATTCAAAGTTCAACTCTTTGACTACTTTGGTGGGGTCACCATGGTTTTTTCGATTGTTTTCCTTGTGATATCTCTCCCCTCTCTGATTATTCCAATTTTACGATGTTGCGGTTTTAACGTATTGTACGTAAGGGTAGAATCTAAGGTTGTTATAGGAAAAAATCAGGTCCGGTTCATAACGGTTTTAGTTCTTGATCAACGACGCAAGCACGGTTGAAAGGCTAGATATTCTAAAATTGTAGGATAGGATGCTAATGGGCACTAATCGTGTGTTTGGATACATAAATTGTGGTTTCGGAAATTTGTAATTTTATTCGGAATTCAAATCCGAGGAATCAAGTAAATTACTAACATGTTTGACAATTTAACGAGAAACTCTCTGACTTATATAAATTTCATGTGCGGATTGGAAACTTATAATCACTTCTTCTAGATAATAATAATAATAATAATTACTACTCCCTTCGTCTCAAATTAGATGAGCTAGTTGATTTTAAATTTTGTCCCATAAATAGATGAGCTATCTAGGGGATATTTTTAAAACTACCCTGATTATTGTTACTATAAGAAATTCTCTATATAAAAATACAGTTTTTTCGAGCGACGTGGTTAATCGGAGCTTCTGGTTGATTCTGGCCCCACCATTTAAAATTTCAGCCAGTAGAATTAATGTAGAGTCTTGCGAAACATAATATATATTTTTAACCAATCACATTCAAGGAAAAAATTATCTAAAGCATCTAAATCTGAAAATATCTCCTAAAATTCCAAAAATAAAAAAATAAAGTATTATTATAATCCTAATTATTAAATATTACAATTAAAATTCACAAATAAATAATATAGCACAATTTAACAAATGACATTATAAATCATTCATCACAATTTAATCACAAAATTAAATCAATCATAAAAATAAAAAGAATATTTCAATGTCCAATGTCCAATTATACTTCTGATAATTATGAACCAATCTTAATTACAATGCCAAACTATTGATATTTAAACTAATTATAATTAAAATTCCAATGAAATTAAAAAAGGAATTTAATGAAATCTAAATCAGTGAGTAAAATCAAAATCCTATAGAATTATAGATACTTACCTTTAAATCGAAACATGCTTCCTCTTCCATATAATAATTGATTGTTGATCCTGTTCAATAACCAAAAAAAATTAAAATCGTTAATATAAAATTGTGGAGTGTTTGAAATCGATATCAAGCAAACAATAACAGAAAATAATAATACACAATCATGAAAAAATTTCGATATATTTTTCATATATTTCTCTAAATATCACCCATTCCATAAAAATAAAATTTGTGACCAAAATAACGAATTTTAGATATATCATACAAGAATCCAAAATATTTTTCCCGGTATGTATAGGAGATTTTTTTTCTTTTTTGAAAACCCCAAAAATGTGGATTTTCTTTTCCGCCTTTTTTGTAAAAGTAAATTTACTAAAAGGAAATCTAATAATTCCATTCATAGACGAATCCTATATTTAATTACATATTTTCTAGCATAAAAAAGAGAAACTTTAATGGAAATCGGTAATTCATATAAGTGAATACAACGAGGTTTCCAAAAATAATGGAAAAAATAAATATTGTAATAATCTAATAAAATAAAGTTATAAATATGGATAATTATGGATTTTTTTTTCCGGAACTCTTTTTTTCCTTTTGTTTGGAGTTTGTTATATAAATGATTCTAGCAAGGACAAACCATTGTTTGCACCTCGCTTCTATCTTCTAGGGTTTCTATGCTTTTCTTTTCTTTTCTTTTTCCTATTGTTTGAGGTTTTGTTGACTGATTTGCGTTTGTTGTTTGTTTTGCAGGTATGCTGAAAAGTGTTCCATGTGATTTTCGCAGGGAAAAGAATCTGATAGCAACCATTTGGTAAATATCTATGTCTCTCTTATGTGTTTTATTTCACTCATTGGAATCGATATTCTTTGGTGCGGCTTTGTAGGGTGCAAATGAATCAAAAAATTTGCTTCATTTGGTCGCATGTTGTGTATGAGTTAAAACAGATTAAAATCGTTTTCCATATAAATCTTGGTCTCTCTCTCAATATATGGTGTCCGAGAAATTTCCAAACCTATTGATTCACTCGCTTCTCTCTTTTTAGGGCGGCTTGCATTTTCATTTTATTTTCTAATATAAATGGTTGTTGTTTGTTTTGCAAGTATTCTCGATCATGATGCTTCTCTTTCGAAAATAGCTCGGGTGATTATTTTTTTTTATCTTGCTTTGCAGTTTGTTCGCGTACGAAGTTGGTAAGGTTATGTTCTGTGATATAAATCGTTATTTTGATAATCTATTTTTAAATATTTTGATAATGATATTAAGTAATCTTTATTTGTGGAAGATGGATAGGTAAGTTTTGCATCTCTTTTTGTTGTATAGTTTCTTCCATTATTTTTTTTGTTTGGCTCAATGGTTGTTATTTGTTTTGTAGGTATCGTGGAAAGTGCATTCCATGTTTGTTGTTATCTCGGTATTTTTTTAGGTTATTTTTTTACTGGCGATTAAATTTCTTAGCTTAGGAGGTTTCTATTATGTGGTAATCAGTAATTTTTCTCTCTTTTGTAGTTTTACGAATGATGAATAAACAAGATTAGCCATTATTTAACTCGGCATGCATTTAAACGAAAAATAAACTGACGGGTGTTTTGTTTTCTTAAGCAGAAACCAAACCTCATATTCTTTTCTGGTGTATTTGGATATTCGGGATTTTGTTTTAGGTGATATTTGTTTTTGTCCGTTTGTTTTGCAGATCATGAAAGGTGCATGTAATCATGAATTTGGAGTTTGTAGAACATCTCAGGTGATTTTTTTTCTCTCGCTTCAATTTACATGAACTTAGTGTTGTGTTGTGGCCAGGGTCTATAGAACTTGGTGCTCTTCAATATAGGATTTGGAATAATTGCATTATTCCTCTCTCACACACTTTGATTTCCCCTATGGTAAACAAGCAGGTCACATCCAGTGGTTCATATAATGAAGCTGGGTTTCTCCGTTTCGACAAAGAACTCATCTCAGAACAAGCTTTTAGATTGTGGTGTAACAGGAGAAGCAGTAGTCCAGCAGAGTTTTGCGTCCGGTTCACCGACTCTTTTAGGATGCAAGGCTTCATTGTTAGGATTTCAAGTGATTCTCCAATTAACTTGGTGATATTTTTTTGATTATTTCTTAAGGTAACTTGCAATTCTAATTTCTCATGATCCCTCCGTATACATATGTAGTTCCCTTTAAACTAATACTTCTTCGGCTACCTAGCTACATTATGTTATGTTATACCAACAACAGGATGTTTTACCTAGTACTCGGAGGGATTTAGAAGGAAGAGACGCAAAGACGATTCATCAAGTGATAATGCTGTAAGCTAGATTTGGTAAAATATTTTACCAAATTTTCGAGCGAAAAAACCTGCATTAATGAATAAAGGATATCCACCGATCTTTTTTTTGTTTTGTTTTTTGTTTTTGTTTTTTGTTTTAACAAACTAATGAATTGACTGAATTGTTGATAAGATCATGTGGATGAACTATTTTACGTAATGTAAGTACGTTCCTTTTTTAGGTCTTGGTTGTAGACCATCGTCGGTTTTCTATTTGTGTAGTCATATATATTTAACATGGACAGTAAGAGGTGGTTCAACACTTTGGGTTTTATGAGTTGTCTTTCGGTTGTACCGTTTATGAGAGTCTATGTAGTTGTTAAATATTTATATTTGGGTAACACTAGAGCAACTGTGAATTCTTACTATTGATTCTTATGCACCTCGTGATATGTTATCTTGATTATCTTTTTTACAATGTTTTTTCTGGTGTTCATGTATATTTATTACCGGAAACGACCGGGATGTACATCTTAGTAGGTTTGAGTTTGATGTTTTAGCTCACTGCATAAAATGGATGATAACTACTAAAAGTCACTCATTAGTTATATTAAAGAAGATCTGCACTGCACAGTATGGATCCCCAGTTTGACCCTGATAATTTCTGACCGAACTACTTCCGACATTCATCTACTTAATTATGTGGATGGCATAATAAACAATAGTTCCAAGGAAAAAAAGAGAAAAAATCAAAATCAAATTAGAGGATAAATTTTTTGGGTTAAAAAAACTAAATTCTTATCGAAATTAGTTAATATAAAATTTTCTGGTACTATAAAGTAGCAGTCGAAGCTTATGACATTGAAGTAATCAAATTTCAAATTTCGTGGTGTAAATGTTGTGTGTCTTTTTTTTTATTTTTTTTTTAAGTATAAGATACCGGCTAGAATATGAAGAATATAACATGTTTGAAATTTGTTCATGACTTTGTTCTTTTCCTGTTCTCAAGGTTCCCACTCTTACTACTTACGGAAGATAAGCATTTATCGATTAATTTCCACTGATTTCACCTCAAGGATTGTAAAGGCACTGTCTATTATGCCCACTTCATTCATGGATTATGTCTAACCACAAGTTCCCAAGTGATAATTGTCTCTCTGAAGATGGCGTCGATCCATCTTGAGATGGAGCGCCAGTGGCATAGAGTTATTTAGGCACAAGCAAATTTGTAATGGCTCATTTCAACCTTCCCTATTTGATATCGTTACAGGTAATAAATTGGATTTTCAAGTAGCGGGCAAGCTACGGCCAGTTGAGCAACATACTATAATCTACATGTTTACTGGATGCTCAAATATAGCTTAAAAACTACAACTACTTGAGATCTGAAACTACATAAAATTATCAAATTCATGCATCATTTACTTTTATAAGATCTACAAATTATCATTGATACTTTATTGCGTTTGTAATTTAATAAATTAAAATTCATGGGCAGTAATCGTTTTCATGTAAAAATATATTTAGGTTTGTATAGATGAGAGAGAAAAAGAATCAAAAGAAACACCGACCAAATCTCATGACATAATTAACATAAGTAAAATACCGTGATTTGTAAAAATATATTTTGATAACACATCTCCTGATAAATTAAAGGCGCATAATGACTGGGTAAAACAAAAAAAGATAAAATTATATAGAAGAATAAAAGCTTGAGCTCAAAGTTTTTTTTAAAAATATCAGAATCCAGAGAAGGATTAAAGCATTATGAATCTTTAAGATACCTTTTAGTTAGCTTATGAATATTATCAAACTACAATGAGGATTGTAATCTTTAATTCGAAGATGTTTAACTACAAGCCCATGATATTTTAATATTTTTATCATTTTATGTTTTATTTTTGTTGATTTTTTTATCAGGTTTAGTGTTGGTATTTATTAGTCTTTATAATTATTTGTTTATATTGAAACTAATTTTAAATCATGGGCGCAATATTTCATTAGCGAAACATAAACCCTCGCATAGAGCGGGCGAAAAACTAGGAGTTTTCAATAATCAAGCATGGAATAAATGGAAAGCATAAACAACAAATATATTCACAGATTGAGAACGACTAAGACGATGCTCACAACCACAAGAGAAAATATCCATGGTTGACCTACATAAATATTCCACCGAATAAATTACTCCTAACTCCAAAGATGAACTTTTCCATGTTTCTGATGGCTATATTGCTATAACAGATGTATCACTAAACATGTCTTCACATTCTCATATGAAACCAAATAACAAACAAACATATTTAGATGATGAGATTTTAGTTTAATTGAATTTATATGAAACTAGAAGACAACAAACATCATAATGTTGTCTCTGAGTGTATGAGTAAATTGGTCCTGCACCAGAATGCTATACAGAAACCATAATGCATCTCGAGCCCATCACTAACTTATTCATTATTTAAGATGCGGAGAAAGTAAAAAGTTACGGGAGATGCGAAATTGGAGAGAATTTTATCCAAAGTAAAGCTCCAAATTCCCTTCAAAATTTCCAAGAAAATTCAAACCTCCCTAGATAAGATTGTCTCCCACAATGAGTAATTTCTTATCAAATAGTTTAATACGTATGGTATGGTTTTATTCAACCAACCAAAACAAGTTTAATCCCTACCAAATAGTTTAAATTTACCTTGCTTGCTATTTTCAATCAATTCTTGATTATTTGTTGAGCTAAAGAAATAATAAAATTTTACTATCAAGAATTTTGAATAGTGCTTTAGAGTCTGTTTTTGTTTAACAATAGCTTAATAAATAAAATTCTGATCAGAGCTTATGAAATTTTGTTTATTTTATTTTCGTGCACACTTTGGTTTTGTAATATATTCTTATAATAAAGATAATTCGATGCTTTCTCTTCAACAGTGGCGGAGGCTAAAACATATGGTCTTGGTATTCAACTGGCTAAAAGACTTCAAGTGGCTAAAATCATTGTAGAAGGGGATGCTGAGGAGATTCCTAAAGCTATTAAAGGGAAAATGAACGATATTCCTTGGAGTATTTGTTCTACAGTTCTCTCAATTCATGACCGCGTCAAGGATTTCAGCGAAATTAATTTCACAGTTATGCCTAGAGATGCAAACTCAATTGCTCATGACTTAGTTTAATTTGCAATTTCAAACTTTTTAAACAGATGGTGGGTTCATGATGATCCACCTTATTCTATTATGCAACGCCTCAATTTATTTGAGGATTAATATAATAAAATACATGTTTCCTTCAAAAAAAAATATATATTCTCTATATAAAAAGAGCATTAAATATCACATAAGCAATAAATCGACCCATGCATCGCACGGGTGAAAAACTAGTATGTATAATTTGATAGCCATGTTTATATTCGTTACATATGTGTTTTAAAATGCTTTTCAACGGTATAAAGTTTACGAAAAAAACGTGGTATACTTTAAGAGATAAATCATTTTTAAGTTTTATTAGTTATTATCCATAAGGGACGTAGGGAGTATTTAAAATGGTACGTAGCTCGGAGGGTCATCCACGTTCCTCAAAGATTTCATGCGCTCCAAGAGGTCCCAGGTTCGAATCCCTGATGGCGCAACAATGCAGAGAATTTGACATGGAAGGTAGAGTTAGCTTGCCCCCTTGCGACATTCCTATCCGCTGCGACTCCCTTGGCTAGTTCCTCATGAGGCTCGCTAGTAGGCTAGCACGACAACCTGTTCAACTAATATAGTAGTATATTGTTGGAGCTTAGCTTGTTAGGCTTCCAACTAGTTTCTTGTAATAATACTCTTTAACTAAAATAAAATTAATTAAAAAAAAAAGAAAGATAATAACACTAAATACTGTAATGAATAAACTAGAACACCGCTACTACGGTGGAGAGGGCCGACCAAAGAAAAAAGGAAACACTACTGCAATTGGACTGTAAAAGAAAATTCGTGCCTAAAGTGAAAGTATCACTTTTCCTGAAACAGATGGAGTATATCGTTTTATTAGTTGCAATGGAAAAATAGTTGATGCATAAACCAAAATATGGCTACATAATGTGTTATGCATCCTTTGTGGTGGTTTGCATAATGACTATGAAATCAATTTTTGAAAATTGTGCCTAAAGATAAACACCTTCGAATTTTTCGTAAGAACTTTAAATTTGATATTGTTGTTTGTACTCATTGTGTAGATCTCTTTAAAACCTTCCCAACGAGATAAAATTTGTAAAATTCCAAGGCACGGATTTTTAGATATGTTATATTCTAGTTTGCTTGCCAATTATACCCCTGAAAAAAATATGATAATAAGAGCAACTGCAATGGTGCGAGCATAACCAAAGACCAAAAACCAAAAAAAAAAAAAACCAAAAAAATATGGGTTTGGTTCGTGGTGCTACGCTACGGTAGAGGAGCATATTTGGTCTTTTTTTTTTATAGAAAAACTTAGGCTGCCAGAGAAGCACCTAAGACTGACACAGAGAGTTTTCATTGGAAGGATTGCTCATCCTGCCAGCATTGTTTATACAAAAAAGTGCAATATTAAAGGAATCCATATTTTGAAGTCTATGGATGAGCTTAAGGCTTAATAAAACAAAAGTTACTGGGTTGATATCAGTATTATTGTCTTCCTCTTCACTATTACTTCTTTCATAGAAACTTAGGTGGAATCTTCCTTTGACAACTTTATGGTAGAGTAATTTGAACCAAACTAGAGTCCCCATGGATTCAACTTGTATCTCTATATTTGTGTGCTGCATTTCTTTGGCCCATTGGAAAGCTAGATCTGCACCTCCTGTTGCTCCCCAAGCTCCATAGTATCCTGAATGTCCTCTGGTATCATTGATGTTTCCTGCAAAATCCATCATAGTCAGTACAGTATAGTAAATCAAGGTTTCAGGATCTTGCAGAGTACATATTTTGATGATCTTCCCATAATCTGGTGGAACACTCTGATTCAGATTGTATGGAATGATGTTTGATCGCTGTCGTAAGCGACACAAATATAATTACACTTTCTTACTACTCAAAATATAAATATAGCAAGGGCAAGAAAGGATCGATCCCACAGAGAGGTCTAGGTTGTCGAATTGTTATGGTTTCCTATATAAAACACCCGGAAGAATTTCTGATTGTGTAAATAAAAATAAACGAAAAGCAAATAAACAAAGCACGCAAATCAAGGATGGGAGAATATTGGATAAAGGTTTCATCTTCAATTGCAAACAAGTTTATGAATATATGAATAGAATTCGTATTTAATCTCGCTATCATCAAAAGCCATAGAATACCTTATTGCAAGAATACTCCGTAATTTCCAAAGTTATCAACACACACATTAGGGTCACGTATGTGAAATCTACCTAAAGAATAACTTAACGCCTTGCGCTAATCAAGTTCAATTCCTAGGAGCATTAAGTTTCAGAAATAGGCTAATCAATGCAATTGAAATACGTTGCGCAAACAATTCGAACAAAGGTCAATTTCTACATATGACTACGAGGATGTATCACTACAAACCCTAATCATATCATGCTACTAGTATTCAAGGTTATCGCTCGATGAAAACCCTAAAATAGCTATAGATATGGATGTGAGTTCAATCAATTCTAGACTTGACTAAACAAACATTCAATCATATTGCAATCCATCAATCATGCAATTATTATAACCCGTAGAAGTCAAACGATAATATTGAGAGAAAACTAATTCATAAAAATCATAACTTGGTTGCAAAATCCAACTACATCTTCAACCAATAATAAAAACTTAGTTACTCATGGCATAGGAGTTCATAGCAAGAAGAAGGAGAAAACCTATCATGTTTCTAAACCCTAGAACCAAAAGTATGAGTTCTCCCTAATGGAGATATTCCTAGGTTTAGAAAAGAGTTTTCTATTTATATGCTTTTCTCCCCATAAGGATACTTTCCCAAAATTAGGTTAATTCTTCTCAAAACCCGTCTCCAAGTTGGTCCACCAAACCCAGGAGTGAAAAATATGTCTCTGGAATTTTGGGTCCAAAAACATCGCCGGAGTTGCTGACGTCATCGCCGGAATCCGGCCACCGGCGCCGGATTCGCCACCGGAAAATTTGTCTCCGACCACCTGAACTTGCCTCCGGCTACTGAAGCTGTCACAAGACATTTTACACTTCCAAGTATCTCAACTCGCTTCTCTCGCAATTCACACATTCACAAAAACCATCAAACCCAACTTCTCATTCCTTGTAAAAACGTACCCAAAAGCGTGACGCGTAGCTCATATGTCCGGCCGACTCGACTCTGCATCCGACTCATACCCCCTCGCGATTCACTGAAACATTGCCATGCCCACTTCCGGTTCCAAAATCCGATAACTTAGGAACTATGCTCACAAGCTTACCAATTTCGCTCCGTTTTTCATGGCTGTACTGCAGCTTCAAAACCATTCCCCGGCTGCAAAATCCAGTCCACTCCTTCCTAGCTTGGCTCGGTTTCATCTCCACCCGCAGCTGCACACTTCATTACCTCGGGCCACTTCAAGCCATAGTTGCACTCCTGCAATCCCATTATCTCACACTTCTTTTCGCGCCTGCACTGTCCATGTCCTGCAATACCTGGCAACATCATCAACCTCAGCTACCCTGCACCTGCATCTGAGTTGCCGCAATTGAACAGCATCAACACCATCACTGCTCCCTTGTATTCCTTCTCAACTCAATTTACAATGCATCCGTGATAATAGCTCCATCTTCTCGTTCATTCTAATCCTCATCTACTTGGCCAAAAGCTGCAATATCAAGGCTTAGCACCCACGACCATGGCAAAAGCAACTCCACTTGCTTTGCTAACTTCGGGACCCCTTATCTTTGCTTAGATCCGAAGGCAAACCCATGTTATTTCTTGACTTCTAAACCGGCTCCAAACCCCAGTAAAACAAACCACAAACTCCAGACGCCATTGCTCCCAGTAATCTCTGTCAGTCATCTCAGTTCTGGCAATTGCATCCAGGCCTCAATTTCAACCTGAGCACAACTTCAATTCATTAGGCAGAAGTGGTTCGGTCATTCACTCGAACATCTCCAGCTTTGCGACACTCTCTTAATCTGGCGGCATAATCGTCAAGTCCTTCTCAGTGACTGCAGCTCCAATTCCACCCTGTTAATCTTCCATGGTCTCACTCCAGCTGCGACAACAGCTCTGCACCACCATTCCAGACCTGCGATAAGAGCTCACAATTAGCCTGCCATCTCCTTCTCGATCTACCATGCCATCAGTCGCAGCGTTTCAGCTCCGTTAAACCCATGGCTTAACCACCTCAAGCAGCCACCATCCCATTTGCTTGGCCAACTTCCCTGTAGCTCAAATAACTTCACCAGACATTGAGAGCTGGTAAGTCGGCATTTTCTCAAACACATTGCTTGCACTTCTGGTGGTGAAGAAGATATGAATATGCTATTGATTTAATCCTCATTCTATCTCCTTCCCTGTAACAATTTTACATTCCATACACAAGCCATAACATTTTTAATCAATCACAGTCTCTGAAACACCTACCAATCTTTAATTTCTCCTCCATTCATTTCTATTTTAATGGCAGCAACATTAACTCTCTTCCAGCCTCGATCTCAAGTCCATTGCTGTTAACTTGAATTCCAGACAAAACCCATCTTTCCTTGCTGATTCACGTACTTAAATCTCTTCCGAATGTCTTCGTTCATTGCCTATTTTCAATGGTAACATTCTTAGCTCTTCCCTGCAATCTTGGCTTGAAATGACCCAACCGTGTTTAATCATATGTATCTCACACCTATTCCTCTTTCTTGTAGGCTTGAACAGCTCTAACCCATTGAACACACATACCGGGACGATGTACGCCGACAAAGCAACCCCTGGTTCAGTCTTGAAGGAGACAACAGTGAACTGAAGAACAAATGATGCAAAGAAGTGGGCGTAGTCAACTTCTACCTCTTGGTTAATAGGAAGTGGGTGGTGGCCCTTAACATCTGCAATCTTTCCTTAGTGTATCACTCAGCTGATTGCCCCTTATCGTACGGTGGGGTGGCAATAGCACTTGGCCTAGAAAATGACCATTTCGCCCTTTTAGTCTTCCGAGTTCTTCTTTTGCCCATAACTTCTTCATACGAGCTCTGAATGACTCCGTTCTTTCGCCATTGTCTTCACCTTCTCGTCCTCTACACAATGAAAAGTAGAAATCTTGTATTTGAACGAGTTCCAATTGGTCTTTTTGCTCCAAATGACTCCATTGCACCTAATAAACTCAAAAGCACACATAAGATACATAATTTACAAGAAAACTCGCAAAGAAAGCATAAATACTAGATATTAAATACGGTGTATTCTACACCTATCAATGTTGTGGGGCATATTTGAATCTATTTCCTCAGGTAAGAGTGAGAAACCATTCATAATATGCTCTAGCATGTTGTGAATTCTATTATGATTGCAGAGATGTTGTTTAATACGCATAGAAGTGATTGCCGCATCTGGTTTAATTTGTCTGAAAATCAGATCACATCTCGCTTTCCAGATATACCAGCATGTAGTGGCATAAATGTTGCAGTCCTGGATGGTCATCCCATTTTGAAACCATGAGTTAAGCCAGTCTATGAAAATAGTATTGTTATCAAACTGAGTATTATGAGAGCTAATGATTTCCTACCAAACTAAGTTACAACAGGACAGTTTAGAAACATGTGTGTCATGGTCTCTTCATCCCCACTATTGCAAATGGTGCATAAGGGATCAATGTAATGCAGAATGCTAGCTTTTTTTAGCATTAGTGGGGAGAATTCCATGAGCACATTTCCAGATAATTTTTGTTATAACTGTAACCACATTCATGTTCCAAATTTCCTCATAATTGCCTGCCATTGTATCATTCCTGTAAAGATTGCCAATCTTTGCCTTATATAATGCCTTGACATAGAATTTTCCCGTGTCATTTAGGTTCCATGTTATATTGTCTTCTTCATTAGGATGAGTTTCCAAAACAATAATTTCTTGATCAACATTGTTACATAAGAAAGATTGCACTAGAGTTTCATTCCAGGATCCATTTGGGAGAAGGAGAGACTCCACAGTTTCCATATGATGAGGACAGTTTGGAGGTTTATTGAGTCTTGTAGTGGTGTTTGGAATCCAGATATCTTCCCAAATCTTGATTCTTCTCCCATTACAAATTCTCTAGACACAGTTCTGTTAAATGTTGCTGATGCCTTCTAGTATTCCTTTCCATATCCAGGAGTCACCATCTTTTGATTTTATGTCCATATTGAGAACACTCCTGCCTATTAAGTACTTTGCATCCATAAGTTTGTACCAGAGAGAGTCTTTATCTTGCTCTAGCCTCCAACCAATTTTTGTGATCATAGAGCTGTTAAAAAGGTCCATGTTCATGAAGCCCAATCCTCCCAGCTCTTTTGGTTTGCAAACTGCTGTCCAAGCTTTAGGGTAGTAACCAGTTGGATTTTCTATGTTTCTCCCCCAAAAAAAATCCCTTTGAAGTTTGTTGATGTCTTTGCAGGTTTGCTTTGGGATCTTGAAGCAGTTCATCTGATAAATACATGCAAAAGAGGTGACAGATTTGATGAGCACCTCCCTCCCTGCAGGGTTTAGAGGCACATTTTTCCAACTTGATAATCTCAGTTTAAGTTTTTCAACTCCAGGTTTAAAAGAACTGATTTTTCTTCTATGAGTGAAGAGGGGTGAACCTAGATATTTATCATCTATCTGAAGAATTTGAACACCCATAGTGCTGCTGATGAGAGGGATAAGGCTTGGGTTTAGGTTTTTGCTGAAGAAAACTCCAGATTTATTATAATTAATGAGTTGCCCAGAAGAACTTCCAAAAATCTGTAAGATATCCATAATGTTTTGAGCTTCATGCAAGTTGGCTTTGAAGAAGATCATGCATTCATCAGCAAAAAGAAGGTAGTTGATTGAAGGAGAAGATTTGCAGATCTTTATGCCATGTATAATGCCCAAATCCTCGGCATGGATAAGAGTTCTGGAAAAGGATTTCATGCATAAAAGAAAAATATAGGGTGAGAGAGGGTCACCTTGTCTTAAGCCTCTGAAGGGTTTGAATAATTTGTCAGGGGAACCATTTATAAGGACAATAGAAGTGGAGGTTGATATGCACCGATTTATCTTGTTGCACTATTGTTCATTGAAACCAATCTTCTTCATTATGGATAATAGGAAGGTCCAATCTACTCTGTCAAAAGCTTTTGCCATGTCTATTTTGATACCCATAGTTCCAGAGTCTCATTTTTTCCCTCTTTTAGATCTCATATTGTGTATGATCTCATGAGAAATTGCTATGTTATCAGATATTTTTCTGCCAGGAATAAAAGCAAATTGGTATGGGGATATGATTTTGTTGAGATGAGGTTTCATTCTCTGGGATATGAGTTTGGATATGATTTTACAGGTTGTGTTATAGAGATTTATGGGCCTAAAGTGGCTTGGAGAAGTAGGATTGTCAATTTTTGGGATGAGGGATATGAATTAGAATTCATTTCTTTTAGTAAATGACCAGTGGTGAAGAAGTGTTGTACCATTTTGACAATGTCATTTCCTATAATTTCCCAGTTTGTTTTGAAGAAATTTGGTGGGAATCCATCAGGACCTCGAGCTTTATCACTAGCCATGCTGAAGAGTACGGACTTTATTTCATTGTGATCAGGTTTTCTGTTGAGCATAATGTTGTCAGCTGATGTTATGGTAGTGGGTATGAGATTGATGATTTCTGGTGAAATGTTTATGGGTTCAGCAGTAGCCATGTTTGAAAAGTGTGTAGTGAAGCAGTTTTTGACTTCTTGATAGTCTGTAATCCAATCTCCTTTCTCATCTTGTATTGTATCAATCTTGTTCCTTCTAATTCTACTCTTAGTGGCTCTGTGGAAGTAACTTTTATTTTTATCTCCCAATTTTATTAGCTGATCTCTGCTTTTGGTTTTCCAAAACTTTTCTTCTATGTCATGCCAATTTTTGAGTTGTTTCCTTGCATCAGCTAGGGCATGGCCTCTATCTATCTTGAAGTAGTTGTTGTGTAGCCAATTTAAATAGTGCTTGCATTCTTCAATATTAGTCTTGATGTTGCCATATACATCCTTGTTCCACACTCTGATTTGTAGCTTCATGTCTTTGAGTCTTCTGGCAATGGTCAAGGCACTGGAACCAGATAGAGATTTACTCCAGCATTCATCTATTATTTTCTTGCAGTCTTCATGGTCCAGCCAAGGGCCAAAGAACTTGAAAGGTATCTTTCCATTTTTCCAATGTGGGTTGGAGTTCAGCAGGATGGGGTGGTGGTCAGACCCAATGGCTAGCATATTGGTGATAGTGGTGTTAGGATAAATGGCTAGACAATCATCAGTTGCTAGTCCTCTATCCAATCTCTGTTCAGCAAGACCATGACCCCTTCTTTTGTTTTACCAAGTGAAGGGACATCCAGTAAAGCCAAGATCAACCAAATCTAGATCAAGAATCTTGTTATGGAATAGAGATGCTTCAGAGGTATCAATTGGATGTGTACTGAATTTTTTAGTATCACGAAGAATAAATTTGAAGTCACCTATTACCAACCAAGGCAACTTAATGGTGGCTGCAGTTTTATCTATCATTTTCCAAGAGTTTAATTTAGTGGAAGTATCATAAGGGCTACCATAGTACCCTGTGAAGAGCCAAGGGGGGCTATTGGCAGGTTTGATTATGGCATTGATATGGTTTAAAGAAAAGTCCATAATTTCTAAGGAAATATTACTTTTCCATATCAATGCTAATCTACCAGCAGTGCCACTTGCCCCTCCTGGATTAACAAACCAGAAGTTGTTGACACCAATATCATGCATAGTTTTCTTAAGCTTATCTTGTTTTTGTTTAGTTTCAGAGAGGAATATAATGTCGGGATTCAACTTACTAAGCATATCATTAAGGTAGATCTTAGCATCCCTAGTTCCCAATCCTTGACAGTTCCATGTCAAAGCAGTGAAAAATTGCCATAAATATGATACATTTGGATATTTGGAGGTTAGCCTTCTAATGATATGATCATAATAAGTGCTTATAATGTATTGAACTGTAAAGTAGAGATTTAGAGATCTTAAAATGAAGAAATAAGAAGGGATGATACCAGATTTCCAGAGAAGGAGCTTTCCAAGGTACCATTAGCCATTAAGGTTGGAGTGTTGCTCATATGCTCATTTGTATCTTCAGTCAAGTCTTTGAATCTCTTGAGGTTGGCCAGCTCAAAACTGTTGGATAGGTGGTTATTTTCATTGGGGGGAGGTTTCTTTCTTTTGGGTTCATGAGGAACAGAGTTTGGAAGGGTTTCACTTAGATTTTCAAAACTATGTGCTTTTTTCTTGGCTTTCCAAGCTTCTTTCTTATTTTTGGCAATTTCAATATCCATATTGGCTTTGATTTGGGCCAGAGTAGGAAGGGTATTTAAATGGAAGTTTTTAGGTGCATGAGAAGAAGGGAATATGTTATCAGCAGCAACAGTATCAGCAACAACAACTTCAACATCATCTGCTACTTCAGAGTTATTGATATGATGATCTCTTGCATCAACTTTCATTTTTGGAAGTTTTTTCTTGTAAGAACCCATAATTTTTTTTTTGCCAGCTCTAATCTTTTGTTTTTAATTTGACAAGCTAGAACATCATGGTGTGGAGAGCTTGAAAGATCTATGGGAGATGTCTGAGCTCCAAAGATGATAGGGCTGTTGGATTTGAAGAAATGTTTGCTATGGCTTTTTCAAGCTCCAATATTTTAGCAGCCTTCATTTTAACTTCAAATTCAGCAGCAACATCAGCATCTGAGTAAATTCTGTGAATGATATCTTTACCAGCTTGAACATTTTTTTGTTGTGGGGTTCTTGGTGGGGGAGTTGGTTGGGGAGTTGGTAGAGACTGATGTGCAAGATGGTTTTGATTTGGTGGAGCAGCACAAAGAGGGACTGGGTAATCAAGGACTCTACAAACTTTACAGAATTTAATGCCATTGAGAGCATAAGCAACTTCTAACCAGTGGGAAAGAGTAGGAGTTTCAAAGGCTTCAATACCAAACTTGAGGGATCTAGTGACATTGATTGTAAGCTTTACCTCAAAGTTTTTTTTCAAATCTATCCCTTCCATATGGTTTTTTAGCATCTTGATAAACTCCAATTGGTTTAACTATGTTTCTGATATCAGGGATGATATGAGTTGGTATTCTCTTCACCAGAAGCCAAATCATGACCTTAGAGAATAATTCTTCATCAATCAGTTTAGGGCCATTGGCAGGGACACCTACTAAGACCATAAGTTTATCAAAAACTCCTCTAGTACCTCCTTTTATTAAGGTTGAGTAGTCTTCTTCATGAGTGGTTCTGAGAATGTAGAAGTTTCTTTTCCCGTTCCATACATCAACTTCAATTCTACTCTGCATTTCCCAATTTGCATTAATGAAATTACTGACTCTGGAGGTTTGAAAGCAAATTTTGCTGCAGAGTTTACCAATAAAACATCCTTTCCAGTCTTGAGGTTATTTTGTTTTGACATTTTCAGGATTGATAAAGACTTTTGGGAATAAATTGTAAGGACTCGTAAACACGTCAACGCTATTAGACCGGTCAAGAAATGACTTAGTCGTTCATGACTCAATTAATTAAATATGAACAATAATTAATAGAAATAATCTAACAATAATTTGGACAAACAAATAGTACCATTAAATAGATCTCGAAAAGTTATGCAAAACGGACTACTGAAACTCGTCATTCGGACATCGAACGAGAAAGATAGTGCAATTAGAAAACGGAACAATATTTAGTCAACCTTGACCGTTGACCTTGACTCTGACTTAAGTTGACCGGACCTTGAAATTAAGTGGACCTCTGATTAGGAAAAGGTCACCCCTTGATAATCTTAGTTAGATATCAATAGTAAAAGCCTAATCTAACTAGAATAGATTAAATTAACGATAATTATATAATTAAGTGTAGGATCAGAATATCGCAACATCAATATCTCGCGAGATTAGTAAACGACAGCATCGCGAAGGCGTCGCAGAAGAGTAATATAAATGACGCAATGAATGACGACAGCCAAAACACGAGAAAGATGTGAAGATCTAGCGAAGTTTAGGAGTGTCGCGAGATTGTATACTTGTACACTTGCGATATTTCGCAAGTCACATCAATATCTCGCGAGATTAGTAAACGACAACATCGCGAAGGCGTCGCAGAAGAGTAATATAAATGACGCAACGAATGACGACAGCCAAAACACGAGAAAGATGTGAAGATCTAGCGAAGTTTAGGAGTGTCGCGAGATTGTATACTTGTACATTTGCGATATTTCGCAAGTCATTCCCGAAAATAAAGGACAGCTTAGATGTCATCCATTGTATACTACCCTATATAAAGAGTCGAATAAGCCTGTTGTAGGGGGATCCTTTTTCGAGGGTTAAGCAAGTCATTAGGAGAGAGAAAGTTTGTAGTGATTGTAATTTCTTTAACTCTTTTCCATTCTATCTTGTAAACATTCAAGGAATTAATCAATAAAAATCATTATCATTCATCTTCAAATGTCTTAGTTGTATGGATTCTTGTGAGGGGTGTAGTGTAGGATTTACTGCAACTACATATTGGCGCTAGAAACAGGGAGAGAGTAAGGATTGACATCGTGATTTGAAAGAATTTGGAGTAGTAGGGAAAGAATTTTATATAATTTTCAACAGTTTACCAAAATTAAGAAATGGCTAGAAGAAGAAATGCATCTGAGCAACCAACAACCGTTAGAAGGAGTAGGAGACTTGCCGGAGAAGAGAGAAATGAAATGGGAGAATCCTCAAGAAGGAACATAAGAAATAATGAAGAAAATCAAATTCAATCACCAATTCAACCAGTAGCGGATAGAACTGTGGATTATGATAGGGTAAGCGTGCATACTTGGAGATCAGACTCTGTGGACGAAGGGGAAGAAGAACAACAATTAGTAAACAATGGACAAGAGGGGAGAGACCGAGAAGGGAATGGAGAAATAATTCATGGAAATGAAGAAATCGCAGCATTAGAGGCGTTGAGACAAACAATACATGAAGAAAGACGATTAGAGGCAGAGGAACGTGCAAATTTAACAAGACAGAATCATGAGCTGAGGATGGAAAACATCAGATTACAAAACAGAAGGTCGAGAAGCACTACAAGATCAAGCTCAAGATCAGTTAGAGAGGAAAGAAGGAGAAATTTACCTATAGAAAATGTTGATGAAGAAAACCAAGGAGAAGCGCAAAATCCAGGCATAGAACATTGCGAGAGAAGAGAAATGATGGAAGATCGTTATATTCCACGTCCCGAGAATCTTCAAAATGGGCAGAATGTTGGGAATCAAGGAAATAGGCAGCGTCAGAGGCAAAATAATCCAGTTGATGAAGAAAATCAAGAAGAAGGAAGAAGAATATTGCATGGGAGAGAAGCACAGAGGAAGCAAAAAGAGATTGAAGATGAAATTGAAAGACATTATGTTGAGCAAGCACGTCTAGCTTGCGAGAGAGAAAGATTGAGAACAGAAAGGGAAGAACAAGAGTTAGAAGAGGCAATTCGCCAGAATAATCATGATAATCGAGAAACAAGGCGAGAACAAATTCGCAACAATGATAATATTAATGAAGAATATGAAAGAGAACAAAGGAGAGATGATAGACAACAAAGAAGAGAAATTGATAGATATAACGTTGTGCGAATTCGTGAAAGAAGTGAAGGAGAAGATCGCAGAGAAAGACGAGAAGAGAATGATGAAAGTCAAAGTAGACATGAACGCAGGAGAATAGAGGCGGAACTAAAAAGACCAATAGATTCAAGTTCTGATGTAAATGAACAAATTTTGAGAGAATTGGCAGAAATGAGAGGAATTATGAACAGTAAAAGGGGAGGAGGAAAGAGACAGTTGGATGAAGCCATATAAGAAGCTGCGAAAACTCCGTTCACACAAGAGATACAATTAGGAGGAATACCACCGAAGTGCAACTTACCGACATTAACCAGCATTTTCGATGGAACAACTTGTGCGATACAGCATATCAAAGCTTATATGAGATGTATGTTACAATGAGAGAATCATGATGCTATATTGTGCAAATATTTTGCATCAAGTCTGACAGAAGAAGCTTTGAAATGGTTTGAAGGGCTACCGAAGAATATAATAACATCTTTCAATCACTTGCAGGCTATATTTTTAGTGGCATATATAAGTAATAATTCCTCGCGACCAGGTATTGAAGATGTATTTGGGTTAAAACAAAGGGTTGGTGAAAGTTTGAAGCATCTAACTGTGAGGTGGAAGACAATGTGTAGCGAAATGGCTGGCCGTGTGGAGGAGAGATATCTCATCTTATCATTCATTAATGCTATGTTCGCGACAAATCTGTTGTATATTCAAATTTTTATAGTCAAGAATACAATCACAATGACTGAGTTGCGAGAGCTTCAGGAGGAGTATATTGCTCTAGAGGAAAAGCAAAATGAGATGGAATCATATCCTGTCGCGAATACAAGTTCAGGAGCTGCGAATGCAAGTTTGTTACCCAAATTGATAAACACTGTGGCGAGTACCTCGCAAAGTCAACAAGGAATGAGGATACCAGATGATGGTCAGCAAAAGTTGGTAGCCATGGGAAGTCGCGATCAGGAAGAATTTGAAAGAGAAAGCAATTTCTACAACCGTGGCGGAAATAATAAAATTCAAAGGCTTGATCAGCCGCAAGAAACCTATGGAGGTCAGAGGCATAATCCATAAGAAATCTATGGAGGTCAGAGGCATAACTATCATAGAGGGCAGCGAGGTCATATGGTAGTCTGGGAAGAAATAAAGATGCCACCACTAAACGCTAGCGTGGAGAAAATATGGGAAGCTATAATCCTGATGGAAAACATACTGCACCATGGAACATGGGGAATGAACCACCTCCGGTGTGAAGTCATGAATTCTGTTCCTACCACCATTTTCATGGACACCAAACGAATGATTGCAGGAATATAAAAAGAATCATCCTTATAATGATAGACCAAGGGAAACTAAATCAATTCTTAAAATGTGAAGAGAAGACTCAACCATTACCAACACCTACAGAAATTCACAGAGTAAATACAATAAAAGGGAAAGAAACATTTGTAGTGGAAGTTGGAGCGAAGGCCAAAAACTTGTTATGCAATTCTATCGTACATTCGTACAAGACAATCGAAGATTTTCATGATAGTGTTCTCAGTAGGGTTTTCGCAAGAGATGCTGAAAATAGAGAAATAATGAACATCGCGAAGACATCGCCACTAAAAGAATGGCAAACGCAGATTATTTCTTTTACCGCAGAAGAGGTACCGAGGGTGGCGAGATGCATGATGATCCATTAGTGGTAAGATTGGAAATTAACCCAAAACCTGTTGATGATGAAGATGATGGGGCGAGAAAATTCATGGGCTATAAATATAATCTTAATTGATCTTTGGAAGCTCAGTAAACATCCTTTTTACCACACTTACAAGACTATGGGTGGGAAAGACGAAGACTTGATACCTTCAACCTATAAGATTTATGGTTTTGATGGTACTGCCAATAAACCTAAAGGAGAAATTCGTATGCGAATACCACTGAAAGGATTATCAACTGAAATCTTGTTTTGCATAGTCGATGTGGAATCCCCCTATAATGCATTAATTGGGCGACCATGGTTACATGAGATCTTGGGTGTAGCATCAACTTACCACCAGTGCATCAAATTTCCTCATCCCAGTGGTGTTGGAGTTATAAAAGGAGATTGGGCTGAGGGGCAAAAGTGCTATGAAGTTGATGTGGAGTCTTGCGAGGAAAGGGCTGCTCAAAAGAATAATTGGAAGAGGAATATCAAAGAAGACCAAAGAAGAGAAAGATTGATGGTGGACACAATAGAAGTGAGAAATGAAGATATATTGCGAAATCAGTGCTTGAAGACAATTGGAAATTGCGATGGTCTCGCAAAAGGGAAGAAAATATCTGGAAATTTGAATGAAGAAACAGAGAGCAGCAGGAGTAAAAAGTGTAAGAAATAAATAATTGATTTTAGAGTTGTGTAAAAAAAAAAAATGTCAAAAGTACAAAGAATGTGATGATTGAAGAAGGAGTACGCGAAAGTCTCGCGATTCATGAATATAACGAAAGTTTAGTTAAATAATTACAGCGAGATCACAGCAAATGAAGCAAGATTATATGATAATTTCACAAAGAAGATGAGAAGAAATAATCAAAAATCAATAAATGATTACAAGAATTGACAGACATGAAAGAATGGGTGAATGGGACGAACCTTTATGGCGTACACCCTAGTTCGCGAATGATATTTCGCAAGAGGCAAATGTAAGACCTAAAGTGCGTCATATAAGGGGGTATCTCTTGACATGGCGGGGAAAAGGTTACACCGCCCGGAACTGAGTCATGAAAATTTGGGGTCAATAAAGCCCATCGGGGGAGATACCTTGGATTTCCAACTATATATATAAGGTTATACCCTGGTTGGACGACCGAGGGTCTCTTCCAAGGAGTCAGTGTATGACCAAGGCGCCAAGGTACACGGTTGAGCCAAGAGTGCCCGGGGCATTTGAAGTGTCTCGGCCATTCTTGGCAAGTCTTGGCACATGCTGCACTCGGCCCGAAGAAAACTCCACTTAGGGTGCGAGTCTCGTAACCATAAGCCCTATAGGTATAAGGGATAAGAGGTCTGCGAAAACAACCGGGTTGTTGTTAAGACCGGATGGGAGGAGCTAGTCTTGTATGGCCGATGTACGCCTCCTTGAAGGGGCAACGGGGGGAGATGATAAGGGCGGCACCCTCCATTAGGGGAGCCGATAAGTGTCAAAAGACGCAAATGTCATGAGGCTCTATTTTCGCAAGAAAATTTAGGCTTGTCATATTTGTGCGATGATCTGAAGAGGCAATAATACTAACGCGAGGGTAAGACGAGATCAATGGGTCTTTACATGAAAGTGTAAAGACGTCCTGCGATTTCGTCGCAAGACGGCAATGTCATGGGGCTTCAAGTTCGCAAGAATTTTTAGGCCTATCATATTGTCGCAACAAAAACATCCTGCAGAGGCAATAATACTAAAGAAATGATAAGACAGGATCAATGGGTCATTAATGAAAGTGTAACGACGTCCTGCGATTTTGTCGCAAGACGGCAATGTCATGGGGCTTTATGTTCGCAAGAATATTTAGTCCTGTCATATTGACGCAAAAATGAGGGGTGGCAAAATAAGACCTTTAACTAGGAAGGCAAAATAAGACCACACAAGAGCAATGATTACATGAAAATGTAAAGACGTCATGCGATCTTGTCACAATGATGAATTTCAACATAAATGAAGATAAGACAACACAAGAAATCGAGTAAGCAAATAAGCTTGCGAAAACGACTATATTTCTTCATTTATTTGTGAAGGGTTAGCAACAGCAATTGCGAAAATAAGAAGTATTATTACTTAAAGATTATCGATATAATCTCTCATGTGAAAATAAATAACAGAGGCAAGTATGGGAATGATTAGAGTAAAAACTTGTTATTTATTTTCATATGATAGATTTACAGTAAGTGATTACAAAAATGGAAGGTTAGAAGGATAAATGTACAAATATCACAAGAAGAGAAAAGGGGAAATGGAGCTATCTCTCAGTTCATTCTTCTTTTTCATCAGACTCTTTATCGGACTCCTCTTCTTCGCTAGCATCACTATCAGAAACATTCAAGGAAGATATATTTTCAGGAATCTCATCAAGAAGACAAGGATATGAAGAAAGAGGAATGTTGTGGTCATTGCAAACTGTCTCAATAGTTTGATTAAGAAAACGGACAGCATCATTATTGAAATTCGCTACAGTAGTTTGTAGTTGCTTCTTCAGCTTAGAATATTTGTCATTGCGAAGAGAGAAGTCTTTTGCAAGTTGTGCTTTCTCGAGATTCAAGTTCCTTGATTCTAGTTTGAAACCTCTTCTCGGATTCGCGTGAACAAATGACAATGAGTTAGCAACTTAATAGCAGTTTCACAAAAAAGAGGTGGTAAAGTAATGAAGAACAAGAAACAACCTTCTCTGTCGAAATCATATCTTTAACCAAGGCGGTATGCTCGGCATGAAGGTGACGTTAACACCTAAGTTATTTACGGCATTATCTAGAACTTTCGCGGCCCAAGCGAATTCATCATCACTATTTATGACAAGAAGTGAACGAATTTGATTTTCTCGCTCATTAAGTACGGCATTTTGGCGAAGAGATTCATCTCGTTCAATTTGGACTTCAAGAAGAGTCTTTTGGAATTTAGCTAATGCTTGTGCACCTTGATTAGCAATGCGATCCTTGTCATCTATAAGGCTACTAATTTTCTTCCTTAGAATACTATTTTTCTCGTGGGAACTAAGATATAGACGTTTAAATCGGTTGGCTAAACCTAAACTAGATCTATGCTCAATTTCTAAGAGATGAAATTTGGTTCGAAGTTCATTTAATGAGAGAGAGTTAATTTTGTTTGACGAACTACTTAAAGATTCGTTGAGATGAGCAAGAAGGGCATCATCATCCATAGGCTCAGGAAATGAATGGAAAAGGATGGCTTCATCAGAAAAATTATAAATGTCTGCGAAAATGATAAGTCAGGCAAAGAAAAATAAATGACAAAGTAGAAACGAAGAAAAGAGAAGAGTTTTATACCATAAAGTAGCTGATTAGCACTTTGAAGGGTAAATATTTTATTCTTCTGGGTAGAAGACTCAGCTTCCAACTGTTGAATTCTTTCGCGAAGAGCGGCAATCTCATTTTCATTCTTCTTGCGAGATGTCGCAGCTTCAACTTCTAATCCTTTGTTCTTCTCCTTAAGTTGAAGATTTTTCTTTTCAAGATTGTTGCGCCTTTTCTCGAGATCTGAGTCAACAACAAAGGAAGCTCTCCCGAGACTATAAAGGAAAGTAAAGAAATTGTTAAGATAAGGTTTATAATCGAAATCACAAAGAAATAAAGAAATATGAACATACCAAGGCACTAAGTGCATTTAAGAAAGCGGGAGTCATTGTCCGGGAAACTCCACAAAAAGAATCATTATCCACTAACAGGGGGCATCGCAGATATTTGCGAGAGCTTCGCAAGTAGCAGAAAAACGATCATCTCCCATTCCTTGCATAGAATCAGAGAAAACACTAGACAATTGTGCCATAGCAGATTCGACTGAATGATTCTCCTTCGCAAAAGAAGTGTCAACCTCATCATTATCTTCATCAGAGTTCTCGCTGGTTTGGGAATTAGAGTGAGAAGAGGGATGGATTTTCCGTTTTTAGAAGATGGAGCAGAAGATTTATCCTTGCGAAGAGTGATTTTATTCTTGCCTTTAGCCTTCGCAGCTTCAGAAATATCATTCTCTTCAACGCCAACATTCGCACACGAATGAAGATAAGAAACAGAGGCAACAATATTGTTAAAATAATAAGGAAAAATATTTCTTACTTCATCCGTGATTGAACGAAGTATCGCCAGAGTACTCGCTTTTGGATTTCTTTTGTAGCTCCTTATCAATTTGGTGATCTGAAAAATTCGCGAGATTAGATATAAGAGGAAATGAAGATTGTAAAATAAGTAAAAGTTAGGAAATATACCTATTTTGTTTTTTCGGGCCAATTAAATACCCAAGGGTGATAATTTGCGAGATTCGCAGGGAGTATATTGGAACCTGAAATGTAAGGTCCGTTCAAAAATAGTGGAAAGACAGACCACCTCTCATCTTTAGAGTAGCGAGGAACATTATTCTTGCCAGAGTGCCAATCAATATCTAACATGAGTATCTTATCGTCGGGAACGTTCTCTTTTCTTTTCAATCGAGCACCCCAGCGAGATTTATCATTCTTCATATTTATCACTTCATAATTTTCAAAAAGTTTTCTACTGAGTACTTTTCAGCGGCTATCTCTAAGTTTGCGAATTTAGGATCTTTAACATTATCAGGATATAGAGATCCCTTACCGGCGCCACGATTGGCGAATTCAAGCATTAGACGGATGCAATCACCACTTAATTGATAAATAGCTCGCGAGAATTTCTCATGAGCAAGGATTTCATAGAACAAGGGCAGTTCGGGATCGTAGAGAGGAATGGGAAGACCTGCGAGGATTTGACCTAGCGAGATTATGATTTTCTGATCATCATAATGATGATCAGTAAACAACTTTGCAGAAAGAATAGATGAAGATTCTTGATTGGGAATAGTAGACAAGGTGAAACCCTTCTCTTGTAAATTCTTTTGAGTTTCACCCAAAAGGGTTTCATATCTACGACCAGGTGGAGCCATTCTTAGAATATGGGAATGATTAGAGAATTGAAGATCAAGAGAAAGAAGAAAAGGAAGATTTACAGTAGCAGAAGCGCAAATTGCGGAGGAGTAGAATTGAAGAAAAGTTGCAGAGAGAAAGTAAAAAAGAAGAAGAGGAGGATGAGAAAACTATATATAGAGAAGAATTCTCGAGAAGATAAATGCATTTAATGCGAGAGGGGACGTGAATGGTCAAGAAAAAACGGTTGAAAGAGACGTGTCAAGAAAAGAGTGGAAGAAAAAACATGTGTAGAAGTACGGGATCGTAATAGATAAATATGAACAGTTGCGGCATTTTAAGCTACTAATTCTCATGACATTCTCTTCTTCGCAGAGAAGACATGAGAAGAGGCAAGATGTAGGATCAGAATATCGCAACATCAATATCTCGCGAGATTAGTAAACGACAGCATCGCGAAGGCGTCGCATAAGAGTAATATAAATGACGCAATGAATGACGACAGCCAAAACACGAGAAAGATGTGAAGATCTAGCGAAGTTTAGGAGTGTCGCGAGATTGTATACTTGTACACTTGCGATATTTCGCAAGTCATTCCCGAAAATAAAGGATAGCTTAGCTGTCATCCATTGTATACTACCCTATATAAAGAGTCGAATAAGCTTGTTGTAGGGGGATCCTTTTTCGAGGGTTAAGCAAGTCATTAGGAGAGAGAAAGTTTGTAGTGATTGTAATTTCTTTAACTCTTTTCCATTCTATCTTGTAAACATTCAAGGAATTAATCAATAAAAATCATTATCATTCATCTTCAAATGTCTTAGTTGTATGGATTCTTGTGAGGGGTGTAGTGTAGGATTTCCTGCAACTACATTAAGTTAGGCTAATTAAATGATATTTCTTTGAAACTTATCCTGTTGAAAAACTTAAGGAGGAGCTGTGAACTTGGGAGGAAAACAGAGAGTAGAGAGAGGGAAAGTGGTGTTGAGTTAAATAAAATCAAGAAGATAAATAGATGGGAATTGAAGTGTTGTTATAAAGAAAACCTTGTGAGGGGTTTCTTGTGGTTGTAGTGTAAATACATGATGAGGGAGAAGGAGGTGGATCAAGAGTAAGGAAAAAACATGTGATTTTGATATAGAGAATAGGGAGAGTACATGGATGGAATGATCTTAATGAAGAAAGATGAAAGAAGAAGTGTGTCATGATGATTAATTAAAGTTTGATAATATATAGTTGATGATTAATTGTTTGAGAAATGATGATGGGGCTTGTACATATATATATATTCATACCATGCAAAGACCCAAGTGATTAGATCTTACGGCCCCGGCTTAACCTCTGGTTAATCTCCGGTATCCGATACATGATTTTTAACTTGACGTTTCCCTTAAAAATATTATGAAATATAAATAATATGATTGTTATATAGGTATTTCCAACGTTTATTTAGATACAATTATGTTGTAGTTACTCGTTGGGTCTTTTATGTCTCCAGTTCTTGTTATGAGATCCTATATTCGTGTGAAGATGAACCTTTATCTCGTAATATTTTTGTTCTCAACTTGAGGGTTTTTTGGATGAGTGAATGGTGTTTAGTACAATCACATTATCTCTTCTTATTGGTTTATAAGGTCATGTATATTTATTTAAAATTTCGATAATTAGATCTTATTATTCTGCTCTTGTATCCTTTTTCCATGGTATTGGAGATGTGGTGGCATCACAATCGCATGAATTTGATCTCCCTGCATATGAATCTGCAAGTACATCATTTCTTTTAATTTTAATAATTTGTTAGATTACCATTGTTATTGATTATTGATGGTTTTATTTATTAGATACACACAAAAACTTTACAACACAATTCTTCGTTTTTGTTAAGCAAGTGTTTTTATTTCCTTTGTAGAAGATAGATTATCCATCCTAGTACATTCGAAAAACAACCAATTAACAAAATAAATTGAACAAATAGCCGATATATAATTTTTAAAAAGTTATGTCATGGGTTACCATTGAATTCCTCTATCATTATTAAGGTTAGAACGATGTACTTTTTTCACCTTTCAAAATTATACATTTAATTTGTCTTGCAATATCTTCTTAGACTGTAATTGTGGAATTCCTATCATTTTCATTTATATCTAAATCTCTCTCTTGTTGTTGTCTATTAGATTTAGCATATGACTTTAAGTTCTGATGTGTCTGAACCAATATACCCATCACATTTGCATATAAAATATTCTAATTAAATTAATAAATGAGAGAATCCAAATAGATATAAAATATAAATAAAATATGTATACTGAAACTATTTATTCGGATCTCCATTTTACACTTCCTTCTACAACTACGCGAGATTTTTAGGTTCCATTATTCTGCATCGGAAAAGTATGTTTATAGCCTGATTATGAAAAATAGTATGACTAAAATTGTTAAAATAAATAAATATATTGTATATAGTTATCCTTCTTGATCGCTATGGCTATCTTGTTAGCAGATTTAACGTAATTAATAGCTCATGACATGCACAACCTATTATCCAGTTTGGATGGTGTTTGCGGCTAATGATGTTGCATTTTCTAATTATTAAATAAACATCAATTGTTATACAAACATGATAGAATCATACCTAAGAATTTAGCATTTCACTAATTCTTTACCCCTAAATAAGCTTCTTTCCTTTTGTCATGATCGAGTTGATATATGTGTTGCAGGACGAAACTCTTATAGCCAGATAATATCTTGATGATCTCTAATTGGAAGATATATTTTTGGTACATTCTCTGTTAGGTTATCCTACAAATTTTTTAATTTTAGTTTATAGCACTTATCTGCCAGTAAAATATGTCGAGCATTATTGTAGATTTCCCATTCTATACCTCTTGCATGAGTGACTCAACCTAGATGAGTTTGGAGACCATCAAATTATCACCGAGTAAAAACCTCGATAACTACTCTTATAAAGTATTATTGTTTCCATCGCAGAGTAATCATACACTTTTAAGTTTTAACTCTTGTTTATACTACGAAACTCAATCCGGTTTTTAATAAATAATCTATAAATATCTCAATCGATACTGGTGCATGTTTGATCTTGCAATTACATGTGAACACCATTTCACTCCACTTTTTCCATCCAAAAGATGCACTTCGAATGTGCCGTATAATATTTGATCTCGGTATAATAAGTTTATTGTTGCTTCACATATCATCATCGCTCGTTATTATGCATGGTACATCAACAGCTAGCATGATTATTCAATTGTATCAATTATTTATGTTATTCATGGATCTTACAAAAAAAAAAATCCTTTTAAAGTACGCTGCAGCCTTTCTCGTAAGCTTAACCTTTTGCCAAAAAGCACCTATTATATTTGATTTTATTTCTAGCCTATTTATTAGATATTGCCATTAGCCATCCATCTAAATACTACATAGATAAAAACTTTATAGTGCAACACTTTGTTTTAGTTGACATTTTCTTTATGTCTTCAATTTACGGCATGTCAAAGACTACAAATATTTTTGTGTCCTTTGCAGAAGATTGAAAATTCAATCCTAGTACACTTGCTGAAATGATAAAATAACCAATTTAAATTTTAAAAAAGTTATGCCATGGTTTACCATTAGATTTCTACCACTGTCGAAGTTACCATAAGAGAGACTTACATGTCCTTAATTTTTTAACATTTTGTTTATAATTTTCCTTGCAACGTATCCCCGTCGTGTAATTTTGATTTACTTATTGTTTTTATTTTGTATCGGTTCGTTGCAGCTTGATTAGATATTTCATACCTGAGTTCAGGTTTTGATATTTCCATCAATATTCCCTCACATTTGCATGCATATTATTGAAATGAATCAATGGAGAGATTCCAGTTAAAGATAGAATATAAATCATATATATAGAAAGATTTGCATTTTTTGATAAATTATCAGCTCAATAATAAAATATTTCACGAAATTCAGTCTCTATGGGTTATACATGTATGATCGTTCATGAGTAATCTCAGATTTCCTGGAACATGTGTCCATTCACCATCTAAAATAAAAATCGCGAAGTGCGTTTAGTTACTTCTGCCTCGGTTTTTAATATGTCTAACTTTCTCTCTAAGATCTGAGCACCCTTTTTTTCAGGGTTCTTCAATTTTGTTATATCCATATTATTATTGCTTCAAAATAAAAAGGCAGTAAGATCAAATAATAAATTACCATCGAATTCAAGGAATATGATGTCATTATACTTTAAATGTTGTAGATCACTAAGGTAAACTATCAAGCACTTTTGCACTCAATTTGGCTTCGTTGTTCGTTAATATAAAGTTAGAAGAAAAAAAATTAGGAACTCCAAATAGATTAATGTTAACTGTATGATAATATCATTGTCTAAGCCATTTCATATTTTTGGATATACTCAGAGTATATTAAATATCTAGTTCCACGGTATTTTTTGATGTAACAAAGTTAATATCAATTTTATTTATTTGTAATAAGTTGTTTTCTTTTGGCTATTTGGTTTACATTTATTTATGGAAGCGATTCATAAGTATTCATAATATTTATGCCCCAAAACCTAACAGTAGGTCGTAACCTTCATTTTTCCCTTGAGACTAACCCTACCTATAATATATCTCTGGTCAATAATTAGTTTTATTTATGTACTAATAACTTATGTTCTTTCATCTTATAATGAACATCTGGATGTTGGGATATTTATAGACATTCTAATTTATCCCCCAAAAGTGTATGATCTTCATTAAATTTCATATTAGTTTCCAATAACATAGTACGCTTTACTTCGATATTTCAAGCCTACCTTTAGGATGTGAAGCCTTTGACTTCAGATCCTGAATATATTTTGATTTCAGAATTTAACTTAAGCTGCTTCAAATGACTTGCTTTAATAAAATCCCTTGCATGTTGTAACTAATTGTAATATTCGTTCAGTTATTTCTTTAGCATGTTTGCGTTTTCCATATTATTAAGGGAATAACCCAAACTCTTCATAAAGTTCCAAGTAAGTCTCTGATAACTTACGCGTGATTTCTATATTTTTTACAATACTTTCCCCTTCAGATATACTTTTCCTTGGATCCTCAATTTAGTTGTCCATTACGGTGGTTTCATCACTTAATCATGAATATTCTATTGACTTTTTGCAAGGAAGACTTCGCAATTCCTCGAGAAATTTTAGAATCTTTATTTTAACCTTTAAAGTGAGAGCTCCATAATTGCATAGTTATGTTTATGTTTAGCTTCATTCAACCTGATTTTTGAAGTGTTAATTAGACCGTCTTATCTAGTTTTGAACAACTCATTTCCAAGGTTTTCAACTGCTCCGCCATGTTTTAGTTGATGAAGTTAATATTGTTATAATTTTTTTTTGAAATTCTCATTAGTAGTACTGCTATAGTTTCTGCCTCAAACAACATTTCAATACTAACTATATTTGCTTCATTCGTGATGAATGGTTCATGTCATATATGTGGAGCATAAGTTTCTTGGTACTTTTTCTTTACTATTTTTAGTGAATTCAATAATTTTTTTAAATTTTATTTCCACACAATTTTCCAACATTCTCGAATATATGTGTTTGTTATTAAACAGTTAAATTACATCTTTAATTTTGTACTTATCGACGAAATTCAAACTTATATGGAACACATCTGTATGGTTATCCTCTATCTAGATGAAATGCACCGAAGAAAAATTAAAATTTCTATGCCTACCAAAATAAACCAAATATATCAAGATGCATTTACCTTACCACATTAGGAATTAAGTCCTTTAACAACTAAAATTAATATGACGTTTTTCCAAATGATTAAATTTTGATAGCTGATGTGAATAGATGATGATTTACTGTATCAAATTAATCATTTATCAAAAAAATATTAGAACTGCAAATGAACTATTAATATGCTTGCAGACAAATCATCAAGTAAATTCTCATTGTAGAAAATAAAAATCGTCTAACATCTATAACGCTTTACCAAATGAGTTACTTGCCTAACTTTGTGAAGGTCTGTCACACCTGCTAATTTATTTAGTGGTAGTTGTGGCATGTTTGTATATAATAACAATGGCATCACCAACACCTACAATGATGGTAGGAGCTGCAATTTCATAATTAAGTGTTAGTATGATTTATTGTTTGTTGAAAATGTGTTGAGCTGAAGGGGACAATAGTGAAACTCGGTATTTTTTTGGTGCACTTTTAGACATTATGATAATGAATTTGTAAAACCTAGAGATTCTCTGTTTCCATAAAAAAAAATCATTTTCTTTTAGATTCACGTTTATACACTTCGATGCCCAGTATATTTAATATTGGAGCACTACATTGGTTATCAATTTTTATATTTTTTTGTCATGTACTAACTTTATTTGAATACATACACGCATCATCAATACATACATCATCGTATTTCATGTCCTAAAATTTACTCACATAGGTTATGCCTAGTCAACGACATTGACCAGTAAATTCCACGTTCAATGTAATTGTGAGCTGAGGATCTGTCCAGTAAGTTTCCTTGATCCATGGTCATGCTTTAACAACTTAGCGTGCTTAGGTAATCCAGGACTTGTTCCAATGATGAATAATAATATCATACTTAGTCAATAAAGAGAATTACATGCGATGTATGATTAGGAAACACCCAAGTTAAAATAGAACCACATTGAAATTTTCATCTACATTAAATTGCTCTAAATAGGACAATCAAAAATGCATTTTATTGCTATGCTGGGAGAAATCAACCATGTGAAAAATCAATCACGGGGAACCCAAATAATCATAGATGCAATTACTTATGGAATTATAACATAAATTAATTTTTCAAAAACTGCACGATACTGGAAATCACCCGTTTACCTGCGCATATATGTTTTTCTTATAATTTTTTGGTAAACATGAAGATATCCAGAACATTGAAGCTATACCTAGGTAGATCATGCAAAAAAAAAAAAAAATTGATAATTCTGTTTAGGAAAAACACCTAGACCTTGTAAGTTAGACGACTTAGGAGAGACATGGATATTCGTAGAATTTTTTTTCCCCATCTCCTTAACAGTACCAAACTAAATTAATAAATTTAATAATTGAATAAAAAAATAATCAATTTTAACCCAAAACTAAGTTTTTGCTAGTGTTTAAGTAGTTAAGGTATTTTTTTGCATAATTTTCATTCTAACACGAAAAACAAAGACTCCAATAGAACATGTAAATTAAAAAGCAGCGACTATCTTCACGGAATATTACTCCAAGCTTCTTCCTTGTTTATACTTTTTTTGCAATATTTTAGTCATTGCGACTATTCCTTCATTCGTACACATATACACATTATTCATATTATAATTCATGTTCGATAAGCACTGATATAAGTAAAGAGGCCATGGAAAATGAGTCAAATATGATTTTTTTTTTTCTCTTATATCAGCGGGTTATACTCAACAGGCTCGACAAAAGGTTAGAGTCTAAGACTAATCAAATTGATGCGTGTCGTATGTGCAATCAAATTAATTAATATTTCCACTCAATTAAAAATAATATAATGGAAGTCAAGTTCGTTCCCACGAGGAGCAAGAGATTCTAGTTGTAAAAATTGTCACAAAAGGGGTGTAAAAAGCAAAAGAAAATAAACAAAGCAATTAAAAGATAAAGTTGAAAGCAATAAGAGAGACAAGATCAAGGAATCCTTCTTCGTTACGAAACAATGAATCAAGTTATGTTCTTTTCTACTTGTTATTAGTCACATTATCACCAACCGTAGGTAAAGCGGCCTAGATCAGACTTTAAACCCCTAAATCCCTTGTATCACCGGATACGGAAGTTCTCGACTACCGGATTCTATTTACCAAACCACCTAGTAGTAGATCACTCTAGATGTAATTTAAAATAAACGCATTAAGATTTATGAATTTATTAGGTTGATATCAGTAGTTAGACTCTTAGATCAAGGTCAACTTGCTAACGTTGTTTTCACACACAATTGCTCCAATGGAATCCCTCCGCAAGGTCTCGTGTTTGCTACTTATGTAAAGAGTCAAGAAACGATTACTTATCCCCTAACTTTCACTAGCTTTAGATCAAATTAACAAATCAATTTAGCGTGCACTCTAAACAATCTATCAATCAATCATGAATGTCTTTAAGATCATTCCTATTAGTAAAAACAAACGATAATCATGTGAAAAACTTCAAGATAAAATTGAAAACAAAAACTTAAAACATAAATTAAGAACTAGGAATTCATCCTCAATCAATAATAAAATTAGCTACTCATGTTTTTGAAATTCACACAAATAATAATAATTAAAAGAAGAATTTTCAAGTTCACACAAATAGTTAAGAAGAAGAATTTTCAAAAGCTATCAAAAACACAATTGTTGTGTGTGTAGAGAGGTGTGCAAAAGATGTAGAAAACTTCTCTATTTATAGGCTTCAATATTCTCCAACTCTTCCAAGGATTAGAATCCTTTTCCTTTAGCAATTCAACTTCCAAATTCAAGTCTTTCTCAACTCTTCATCTTCTCTTTCCAAATTTGAGCCAAATTCTCCATCCAATTCCTAGTCCAAGTCTTCACACCCATGAGAGAAGTCCATAGAAAATTCTCGGGAATTTTGCTCGCCGGAAAATCGGGATTGTGGCGGAATCCCACGGAATAGTCGTCGTCGGCCACCCGAAAATTCTCTGTAGGTAAAGGTATATTCCGCCATCCACCGTTAGGACTAACGGTCAAACAAGTCAACCGTCAATCAAACCGTTAGTCTGCGGGTCAAGGGGGAGAGTCGGCTAACCCAAGTCGCCTTCTTAGTCAGCCGAGTGGTCTTAATCAGGTCGAGTCACCGAGCCGGGATCGGGTTGAATCGCCAATTTCGAGTTGACTCGCCAAAGATAAAAACCGGCAGAGTTCTATTTGTATTTCCGACATCTCCCTACCCAAATTCGTGCTTCTTTTCTTCACCCGTAACAAGCCTAGACATACATCTAATACCGCACTTCATTCCATCCTTCCCGTAATAACAAAGATCACAATTCTCCATTCAATCACCACCAGATTTCTCAACTCAATAATTCGAATCGAACCCTAGCTCAGTTAACAATTTCGATCCCCTGAGACCCAACAATTCCTTCATATCTGTGCATCACCAGAACGATCAAACTCCACATCAAGCAGCGAACACCAAAATCATTATCTCCTCCATTAACAGCAGCAACCATTAACTTTTGTGTTCTGTAATTCGGCCACCATTCTTATCGATCTCAAAATCTTGCTCATACCCAGTCTGTAATTCAATTTCTTCACTCGATCTCTTCTTCCATTTCTCATCTTCAGTGCCGTTTGTACCTCCATTCTTCAACACAGCTCCCCGTTCCTTGATTCGATTGAAACCCTAATCTTCACAACCAGCATCTTCCAATCGAAACCCATTATCCACAGCAGCTATTTCAATCACTTCATCTGCAATTTCTTCTCAAACCACTAATTCACGGCTTCAACTCCACAAATTCGTACCACTCTTCACAGCGATTCCCAGATCCATCTCTTCTTCTGGATTCAACAAAGAAACATCGATCTCTTCTTAATCACACCAAAATCTTCATCTCTTAGCTCTCGATTTGGTCTCTCGGTCTCATTCTCCCGGTTCACAACAATGGCAACTTTCATCTCCCAAAGAACGATAGCTCTAATAACTCGATCGATCTGGTCTCAGACTTTAATGGCAGAGCTGCTGTTTTTCTCACTTCTAGGCGAAAGAAGAAATAAATGAGAGAAAAACATCTCGATTAGTAGGGTTAAAAGTTAGGGCTGGATGGGTACACCCCAGGGATAAGATCCACCCCTGATCGGGTGCCCCGAGTCGTCATTGGTGCCTTTAACATTTCCTCTTTTAAAACAAAACTGGCTACCCCTTAACATGTGTCTGGGCTCCTATTAGTGTCCGCCCATGAAATGACAATTTAGTCCTTTTGGTTCAAATTGAGTGATTTCTTCTTCTTTTCTCCCGTGCGACTCCAAAGTAGCTACAAAACTCAAAACAAGCGTAAAATACATAATTTACAAGAAAAATATAAGAAAGCATAAACAATAGATAGTAAATAGGATGTATTCTACACCCTATCAAATTCCCCCACACTTAGACTTTGCTAGTCCTCGAGCAAATCAAACCAAAAACTCACAACTTCAAAGCGTTCCAGCGTCACAAGCATCCAAAGAGTTATGAGGACATAGAGTTTCTGCATGCTAGTAATAAGAAGTTAGAAATACTAAAGAACATATTCTCATTCTTAAATGTTGAGTGAGAAATAACCACACCATAATGAGAGAATGCGTGTTTGAGAAACGATCAATAAGCATTTCGCCTCGACTTCTGCCTCACCAAATAGGATTTTATGATAATTGCACTCAAAAAGACGGCTTTTTTTATGGTTCTCACATGTGTGCAGGTAGGAATGAAGATAGAATTCCTGCAACACGTTGAATGGTGGGAAGGACAACTTCCGAAATGTTTTTTAAAAACCCACATCTTTTAATATTTTGAAAAACCATTTTTCTGACGATCTCTAAGAAAGGAAATCAACCATTTATTATTGAGGATGAGATTACTTACTCACCTTCACATCCGATCGCCAATTATGATAACACCACTCTCACGGCATCCAATAGAAACGTCTTCCGCTCCTCGTCTTGATCTTCTTGGTCTTCGTCTTCGGTTTCAACTATTAATGATAAACTCTTGATCTTCGTAATTCCTTGACAATTTGTAACTCTTTTACCTTAAAACCTTGTCGCTTGAAACTTTCTTATAAATTTTCCTTCCCCACGGCTTAATAAATAAAAACAAAACAAATATTTCTCTTGTTTTTTTTTTCTTTTTTTTTTTATGAAATTTTCATTTTTTTTTTTTCACACAAATAAGAGAAATAAAACAAAAAAAAAAAAAAAACCATGGCCGTGGGAGAAGTATTTTACCGCTTGATTCTTCACAACTTGTTTCGTCTTGAAATCATAAACTTCAAAAATTCTCACCTTTTAATTTTCTTCGCTTTCATGAATAAGTCTTCATACTTGGATAAAATTACCTCATTGTATTGTAAGTCCTCAACATATATGTGAAATCGCCCTTTGTATGTTGCTTTACTTGTATTTGAAATTTGCTCTTTTTCCGTTCCGTTGCTTGTAAACCTTAAACTTTTTCCAACTTTTCTTGTAGATTTTGATGTCGCTCCTTGTTGATGATGAATGTGTTTCTATGGATCCGTTGTTGCGAGAGAGAGAGAATGGTGCTAATCGCAAATCGAACTACAAGAAGGTGGCTTTCATCTATAGACGTCACCCTTATGATTGACAAAATTAGCACTCAAGAGATCAAAGAGTAGTGCTTCTATTGGTGGGAGGTTGGGTAGCTCACCATTCTACCGGAATTGACGTATGGTGACACACACTCAAAAGAAGCTCTTTAGTAGATGGAAGAATTTCTGGTTCGGTGCCTCTCCGATAGGTGTAGAATACACCTAATTTACTATCTAGTAGTTTATGCTTTCTTTGCTATTTTTCTTGTAAATTATGTATTTTACGCTTGTTTTGAGTTTTGTAGCTACTTTGGAGTCACACGGAGGAAAAGAAGAAGAAATCACCCAATTTGAGCCAAAAGGGCAAAAAGGTCATTTCACCAAGAAGGGAATACTATATGGAGCCCAACCAAGGTTAAGGGGAGGTCAAAGAGGTGTCCCTTATCCAAAAGAAGGGAGTGAGAATTGCATTAATGGGGTGTACTTATGGTGGGTGTTTGAATCCACCCACACCCTAATCTCTGACCCATACCCAAGCCCACATATCTAGCCCACATACCCTGCTCCATACCCGGATCCGTACCCGAATCCGCCCCATTTAAACCTAAACCTAAAATCGAGAGAACCATCTCAATCATTTACTCCTATTCACCTGAAACTAAGAGCATCTGCTGCTGCTAGCCGTGAAATTGAGAGCTGGAAATTAGGGTTCGATGATGATTGATGGCAGGGAAAAGGATGAGAAGATGCTGATTGAATCGAGTATCAGGAAAGGGAGGAATTTGAGTTTGAGTTTGAAATCGAGAGGAGCTGAAGTTGACTGTGAATCGAGAGCAGTTCATGGAGAACACAGATGGGTTTGCTATGTATGAAGTGTCGATTTGTTAATCGAAGGTTTGTGAAGACTTAGGGTTGAAAATCGAAGGTGGGGTTAAGCTCGATTAGAACAAATTGAGTTGAATTGGATCTCGATTTGAACGCCTTGATTTAGTTCTGATGTGTGTTGGTTGTTCGACTAAGGAATTAGAGATGGAAGCTGCAGGACTGATCTGAAACTAAAGCTATGGATGGAGCTAGGTGGTTTTGCAGCTCAGAAGTGAGTTGAGGGTTTAGGTGGTCTGGGTATTGATTGAGTATCATGGAAGGTGAAGCAGAGTCGGTGTTGGTGGAGTTGATTGGTCAAAGAGCCGAAAGAAATGGAATGAGTGATGTTGGTTTTGATGGCGAGATGAATGAGTGTCCGAGGCTCGATCGAAGTGCACTGGTTTTAGAGTTATGCCGATTAGTTAGTGTGGAAAGGAACCAGTGCAGGATCGGGCTGGGTTGTGAGGCGGAGGTGGTCTTGTTTGTGATCGGGCAATTGCGGCTACCAAGTGAGCTGTGAATTGACGAGATCGAGTCTTGAGAAGAGTTGGAATGATGGCGTGTGAGTTGAGCGGTTTAGGGGCTTGCAATTGTGATGGCAGTGTCTTGCTCGAAGTTGCGGCTCGGATGATGCAAGAAGGTGTTGATGGGGACTGTCTTTGTGACAAGGGAAATGCAGTGAGTTGGGAGGATACAGGGCAATGTGAGGCTTGGCAGGAGTGAAAGTGTGACTCTGGGTTGGAACTGCAGGTGCAATAGCAAGACTCAGTGGAGGAGGTCATGGAAGTGAAAGGAAATAAAGGCAATTGTGTTGCCAAGAGTTCTGAGGGAAGCTATGGCTCAAAGTTGAGTTTATTACGGGGCTATGAGCATTGAAGTTGTAGAAGCGAGGAATTGGCCCGAGAAGAGAATTGGTATTACAAGGAGTCGAAATATGTGGCTGTGTCTTTGGTCTTCTTTGGATGAATGGAAAATGGCAGGTTGAATGTGTTGTTACAGGAGGTGGCAAAGAGCAATGTGGTGCGATGATTTGAGTTTGTGAATTGGCGAAGAAGCAGCTGCAGTGGTTGAAATGAAGTGGCGGGGTTGGTGGTATTGGCTGCGCATCGGTGGCAAGGCTTGCAAGACAGGTGATGGCCTCGAGGGGATGAAGATGCGGTGAGGAAGTAGCCATCATGGGCGAGTAGGTATTGAGTGAAGCACAAGGATTGTGCATCACAAGACTTTGGCCTTGTGCAAAGTGGTTTGGTATTTGGATCACCGACTCGGTTCGACTCCGAGTTGACTCGGTGACTCGGTGAGGCTAAGACCGAGTCGAGACAGGTGACTCATTGGCTGACTTTCTTCTTCCCTTTGACTGTTGACTAACGGTTGACTGACGGTTGACTAGTTTGACCGTTAGTCCTAACGGTAGACCGGACGGAATATTCCGTCGAATATTCTCTCGACGGAGAAATTTCCAGTGGTGGCGGCGACGTTTCCTACCAAATTCGGCCATAATCCCAGTTTTCCGGCGACCAAAAATTCCAGAATTTTCTATGGACTTTTCTCATGGGTGTGAAGACTTGAGCTAGGAATTGGATGGAGAATTGGACTCAAATTTGGAAAGAGAAGGTGGAAGAGTTGAGAAAAGCTTGGATTTGGAGATTGAATTGCAAAAGGAAAAGGATTCTAATCCTTGGAAGATTTGGAGAATTTTGAAGCCTATAAATAGAGAAGTTTTCTACAACTTCTACACATCTTTTACACACACAATTCTTTTCTTTTCTTATTCTTTGTGTGAACTTTTTAACATGAGTAGTTAATTTTATTGATTGAGGATGAATTCCTAGTTCTTAATATGATTTGAGTTTTTGTTTTTAATTCTATCTTGAAGTTCTTCACATGATTATCGTTTGTTTTTACTAATAGGAATGATCTTAAAGACATTCATGATTGATTGATAGATTGTTTAGAATGCATGCTAAATTGATTTGTTAGTTTAATCTAAAGCTAGTGAAAGTTAGGAGATAAGTAATCGTTTCTTGACTCTTTACATAAGTAGCAAACACGAGACCTTGCGGAGGGATTCCGTGGAGCAATTGTGTGTAGAAACAACGCTAGAAAGTGAACCAAGTGAACCGAGTTTAACTACTAGTACTAAACCTAAATTCATAAATCTTAATGCATTCTCGGGAATTACATCTTGTAAGCGGACCTCAAGGTGGTTCTTTTGAATAGAATCGATAACTAAGCGGACTGTTACTCGGTGAAATTAGGGATTTTGGGGCTAGCTAAGCGGACCTGCTATCCTACGGTTGGTGATAATCTGTGACTAATAACAAGTAGAAAAGAACATAACTTTATTCATTATTTCGCAACGAAGAAGGATTCCTTGATCTTGTCTCTCTTATTGCTTTCAACTTTATCTTTTAATTGTTTTGTTTATTTTTCTTTTGCTTTTTACACCCCCCTTTCGTGACAATTTTTACAACTAGAATCTCGTGCTCCTCGTGGGATCGACCTTGACTGCCCTATATTACTAGTTAATTAGGTAGTAAAGTATTAATTAATTTGTTGTGGTTACGACACGCATCAAATTTTTGGCGCCGTTGCTGGGAGCAATGGATGGTTTTAGTTGTTTTTATTTTTCTTTTTGCTTTATTCTTGCTTTGTTGGATTCTATTCCGTATCTAACTTAAGTTTTTGAATCTTATTTCAGGTGCCATGTATGGTGGACGAGAGCAAGCATATTACAACAATCAATACGGTTTTCAACCTCAACATTATGACAACTTCCAACCATCCTTAGGATACAATCAAAACCAATATTTTGGCTATGATAAATTTCCTCTGAGAACCTTATGGATATTCTCATACATATCAACAACCTTATGACGGGTATGTAAGTGGACAATCACAAGGATGGGAGGATAGTTTTGTTTATGATCGAAATTCTCTAGTTTTGCAGATAAGATGTTGGCCATGATTGGGGATCTTCAACAAAAATTTTTTTTGATGCAAGACTCACATCGAGAAATTCAAAGGAATTCGGAGAAAATATACGAACAAATTAACAAACCTTTGGAGACTTTTGATGACGCTAGTGTAGATTACTCGAGCCTTGATCTTAATAATGATCAATCACCTATTCAAAAGGAAGAGCTTGAGGAAGATGCATTTATTGCTTGGCAAAACTTTCTTAAGGAAAGATGGGAGTCCGCGGAAGTGTATGATTGTTCCGACAATGAGGAAGTTATTCCAACTCCGGATCATAATAACGATCCTTCACCTATTCAAAAGGAGGAGATTGGGTGTGACTTATCTATTGTTGTAAACGAAGTAACACCCGCACATGAAGATCTTACAATCTATACCGATGAAAATCACTTTAGTGAATGGCCCGACTAGATGATGAGAATGTTGAAGAGATGATTATAGAGGATGAAACCACATTCATTGATTTTGTGGAAGACCCAATTGAACTTGCTAATGATTATGATGATACCGAGACTTTGGTTAAGGTAGAAAACGACAAAGAATGGTTGCAAGGTTTGATAGAGGACCACGATATACAAGAGGTAAGTAATTCACTTGAATTTTTTAAGGATGAAGAGGATTCTATAATACAAGAATTTTTGAAAGGTTTGTCTAACCCTTTGCCTATTGATTCTTCTCCTTTACCTCTTATTGGTTTGAATGTATGTGCTTCGAAAGTATTTTTGGATGATTTTGTTTCTAAATATCCACCATTGGAAACACTTGATGCTAACACTATGCAGGTTTGCCAAGAGGAATACATGGAAGTTCCCAACTTCTATGTTCTTTATACACTTCCGAGTGTGGACGAGAATAAGTGTGGGGGAAATTTCTATCGAGCGATAATTTCACTATTGTTTTCTTGTGCTAATATTTGTATGGAGTTATTGTTTGCAAAACAGGTATTATGGGTGGATCCTCAAATTTTCAGATTGTTAGTATATGGGGAATAAATCTTACAAGAGCCAAGTCGGGCCGTCGACTTTAAAACAAGCGCTTAATGGGAGGCAACCCATCGGTTTTGTATTTCTTATCCTTTTGCTTTTTGTTATTTCTTTTTCTTGTTTCTTATCATGTTAAAATTTCCCACCTTGATTTTACTAGGAGGATTCAATTACATTGAGGACAATGTAAGGTTTAAGTGTGGGGGAGTGGTTAAGCATGTTTTTAAAACAAAAATTACAAAAAAATGAAAAAAATTTGAAAAAAAAAAAAAAGAGTTTTACATAAAAATTCCAACTTTTAAAGATTTTAGAGTCACTAGCATACTTCTAGGTATGTTTACATAGAGTTTTTGACCGACATAATTGAACTTGGAAATGTTAGAGAACTACATTCGGATTTCTTGTTTGTTTGAGTGTTAAATAATGGATTTAATCATACCGGTGATGCGAATTTGGTGCAGGAGAAGTGCGTTATTAGAGTTGCCGATCAATCATTAGTGGAGACTACCCGTATTCATATCATGTGAGGCACCGACCAGAAATTTTCTATCTACTAAAGAGCTTCTTTTGAGTGTGTGTCACCGTACGTAAATTCCGGTAGAATGGTGAGCTACCCAACCTCCCACCAATAGAAGCACTACTCTTTGATCTCTTGAGTGCTAATTTTGTCAATCATGAGGGTGACGTCCATGGATGAAAGCTTCCTTCTTGTAGTTCGATTTGCGTTAGCACCATTCTCTCTCTCGACAACAACGGATCCATAGAAACACTCTCATCATCAACAAGGAGCGACATCAAAATCTACAAGGAAAGTTGGAAAAGTTTAAGGTTTACAAGCAACGGAACGGGAAAAAGAGCAAATTTCAAATACAAGTAAAGCAACATACAAATGAGCGGATTTTTACATATATGTTGAAGACTTACACTACAATGAGGTAATTTTATATTCAAGTATGAAGACTTATTCACGAAAGCAAAGAAAATTAAAAGGTGAGAATTTTTGAAGTTTACGATTTCAAGACGATACAAGTTGTGAAGAATCAAGCGGTAAAATACTTCTTCCACGGCCATGGTTTATTTTGTATTTAATTTCTCTTGAAAAAAAAAAAAAAAAAAAAAAAAAAAAAAGAAAAAAAAAAAAGAGAAAAACAAGAGAAATATTTGTATAAGCCGTGGGAAAGAAAAATTTATAAGGAAGTTTCAAGCGACAAGGATATTTAAGGTAAAAAGGGTTACAAATTGTTAAGGATTTATGAAATTCAAGGGTTTATCATCAATAGTTGAAACCGAGGAACTAAGAAGATCAAGATAAGGAGCGGAAGACGTTTCTATTGGATACCGTGGAGAGTGGTGTTATCATAATTGGCGATCGGATGTGAAGGTAAGTAAGTAATCTCATCCTCGATAAAAATGGTTGATTTCCTTTCTTAGAGATCGTTAAAAATGGTTTTTCAAAATATTAAAAGATGTGGGTTTTTAAAAATATTTCGGAAGTTGTCCTTCCCACCATTCAACGTGTTGCGTGATTTCTATCTTCATTCCTACCGCACACATGTGAGAACCATAAAAAAGCCGTCTATTTGAGTGCAATTATCATAAAATCTTTTTTGGTGAGGCCGAAGTCGAGGCGAAATGCTTATTGATCGTTTCTCAAACACGCATTCTCTCATTATGGTGTGGTTATTTCTCACTCAACATTTAAGAATGAGAATATGTTCTTTAGTATTTCTAACTTCTTATTACTAGCATGCAGAAACTCTATGTCCTCATAACTTTTTGGATGCTTGTGACGCTTGAACACTTTGAAGTTGTGAGTTTTTAGTTTGATTTGCTCGAGGACTAGCAAAGTCTAAGTGTGGGGGAATTTGATAGGTGTAGAATACACCTAATTTACTATCTAGTAGTTTATGCTTTCTTTGCTATTTTTCTTGTAAATTATGTATTTTACGCTTGTTTTGAGTTTTGTAGCTACTTTGGAGTCACACGGAGGAAAAGAAGAAGAAATCACCCAATTTGAGCCAAAAGGGCAAAAAGGTCATTTCACCAAGAAGGGAATACTATATGGAGCCCAACCAAGGTTAAGGGGAGGTCAAAGAGGTGTCCCTTATCCAAAAGAAGGAGTGAGAATTGCATTAATTGGGGTGTACTTATGGTGGGTGTTTGAATCCACCCACACCCTAATCTCTGACCCATACCCAAGCCCACATATCTAGCCCACATACCCTGCTCCATACCCGGATCCGTACCCGAATCCGCCCCATTTAAACCTAAACCTAAAATCGAGAGAACCATCTCAATCATTTACTCCTATTCACCGAAACTAAGAGCATCACGCCGCTAGCCGTGAAATTGAGAGCTGGGAAATTAGGGTTCGATGATGATTGATGGCAGGGAAAAGGATGAGAAGATGCTGATTGAATCGAGTATCAGGAAAGGGAGGAATTTGAGTTTGAGTTTGAAATCGAGAGGAGCTGAAGTTGACTGTGAATCGAGAGCAGTTCATGGAGAACACAGATGGGTTTGCTATGTATGAAGTGTCGACGCTGTTAATCGAAGGTTTGTGAAGACTTAGGGTTGAAAATCGAAGGTGGGGTTAAGCTCGATTAGAACAAATTGAGTTGAATTGGATCTCAGATTTGAACGCAGATTTAGTTCTGATGTGTGTTGGTTGTTCGACTAAGGAATTAGAGATGGAAGCTGCAGGACTGATCTGAAACTAAAGCTATGGATGGAGCTAGGTGGTTTTGCAGCTCAGAAGTGAGTTGAGGGTTTAGGTGGTCTGGGTATTGATTGAGTATCATGGAAGGTGAAGCAGGAGCTGGTGTTGGTGGAGTTGATTGGTAGAGCTGAAAGAAATGGAATGAGTGATGCTGGTTTTGATGGCAGATGCCAGGTCTGAGGCTCGACTGAAGTGCAGATCTTTGGTTTTAGAGTTATGCCGCTAGTTAGTCACGATTGGAAGGAACTGCAGACTGCGGGGCCGGGTTGTGAGGCGAGAGGTGGTCTTGTTTGTGACTGGCAATTGCAGCTGCAAGTGAGCTGTGAATTGACGAGATCCCAGTCTTGAGAAGAGTTGGAATGATGGCAGTGACAGGTTGAGCAGTTTAAGGGGGCTTGCAACTGTGATGGCTGGTGCTGCTCTGAAGTTGCAGCTCAGATGATGCAAGAAGGTGTTGATGGGACTGTGCTGTGACAAGGGAAATGCAGTGAGTTGGGAGGATACAGGGCAATGTGAGGCTTGGCAGGAGTGAAAGTGTGACTCTGGGTTGGAACTGCAGGTGCAATAGCAAGACTCATTGGAGGAGGTCATGGAAGTGAAAGGAAATAAAGGCAATTGTGTTGCCAAGAGTTACAGGGAAGCTATGGCTCAGGTTGAGTTTATTACAGGGCTATGAGCATTGAAGTTGTAGAGCAGGAATTGGCCTGAGAAGAGAATTGGTATTACAAGGAGCTGAAATATGTGGCTGTGCTGGTGCTGCTGGATGAATGGAAAATGGCAGGTTGAATGTGTTGTTACAGGGAGGTGGCAGTAGCAATGTGGTGCTGATGATTTGAGTTTGTGAATTGGCGAAGCAACTGCAGTGGTTGAAATGAAGTGGCAGGTTGGTGGTATTGGTCCGCATCGCTGGCAAGGCTTGCAAGACAGTGATGGCCCGAGGGGATGAAGATGCGGTGAGGAAGTAGCCATCATGGTCGAGTAGGTATTGAGTGAAGCACAAGGATTGTGCATCACAAGACTTTGGCCTGTGCAAAGTGGTTTGACCGAGTGGATCACCGACTCGGTTCGACTCCGAGTTGACTCGATGACTCAGCCTGACTAAGACCGAGTCGGACAAGGTGACTCATTGGCTGACTTTCTTCTTCCCTTTGACTGTTGACTAACGGTTGACTGACGGTTGACTAGTTTGACCGTTAGTCCTAACGGTGAGACCGGATTTGAATATTCGTCGAATATTCTCTCGACGGAGAAATTTCGGTGGCCATGCGGCGACGTTTTCCGGCCAAATTCCGGCCATAATCGCTTTTCCTACGACCAAAAATTCGAGAATTTTCTATGGACTTTTCTCATGGGTGTGAAGACTTGAGCTAGGAATTGGATGGAGAATTGGACTCAAATTTGGAAAGAGAAGGTGGAAGAGTTGAGAAAAGCTTGGATTTGGAGATTGAATTGCAAAAGGAAAAGGATTCTAATCCTTGGAAGATTTGGAGAATTTTGAAGCCTATAAATAGAGAAGTTTTCTACAACTTCTACACATCTTTTACACACACAATTCTTTTCTTTTCTTATTCTTTGTGTGAACTTTTTAACATGAGTAGTTAATTTTATTGATTGAGGATGAATTCCTAGTTCTTAATATGATTTGAGTTTTTGTTTTTAATTCTATCTTGAAGTTCTTCACATGATTATCGTTTGTTTTTACTAATAGGAATGATCTTAAAGACATTCATGATTGATTGATAGATTGTTTAGAATGCATGCTAAATTGATTTGTTAGTTTAATCTAAAGCTAGTGAAAGTTAGGAGATAAGTAATCGTTTCTTGACTCTTTACATAAGTAGCAAACACGAGACCTTGCGGAGGGATTCCGTGGAGCAATTGTGTGTAGAAACAACGCTAGAAAGTGAACCAAGCGAACCGAGTTTAACTACTAGTACTAAACCTAAATTCATAAATCTTAATGCATTCTCGGGAATTACATCTTGTAAGCGGACCTCAAGGTGGTTCTTTTGAATAGAATCGATAACTAAGCGGACCTCGTTACTCGGTGAAATTAGGGATTTTGGGGCTAGCTAAGCGGACCTGCTATCCTACGGTTGGTGATAATCATGACTAATAACAAGTAGAAAAGAACATAACTTTATTCATTATTTCGCAACGAAGAAGGATTCCTTGATCTTGTCTCTCTTATTGCTTTCAACTTTATCTTTTAATTGTTTTGTTTATTTTTCTTTTGCTTTTTACACCCCCTTTCGTGACAATTTTTACAACTAGAATCTCGTGCTCCTCGTGGGATCGACCTTGACTGCCCTATATTACTAGTTAATTAGGTAGTAAAGTATTAATTAATTTGTTGTGGTTACGACACGCATCAGCCTCACATGATATGAATACGGGTAGTCTCCACTAATGATTGATCAGCAACTCTAATAATGCCCTTCTCCCTGCACCAAATTCGCATCACCGGCATGATTAAATCCATTATTTAACACTCAAACAAGCAAGAAATCCGAATGTAGTTCTCTAACATTTCCAAGTTCAATTATGTCGGTCAAAATCTCTATGTAAACATACCTAGAAGTATGCTAGTGACTCTAAAATCTTTAAAAGTTGGAGTTTTTAAGTAAAACCTTTTTTTTTTTTTAATTTTTAAATTTTTTTGTAATTTTTGTTTTAAAAACATGCTTAACCACTCCCCCACACTTAAACTTTACATTGTCCTCAATGTAATTGAATCCTCCTAGTAAAGTCAAGGTGGGAAATTTTAACATGATAAGAAACAAGAAAAAAAAAACAAAAAGCAAAAGGATAAGAAATACAAAACCGATGGGTTGCCTCCCATTAAGCGCTTGTGTTAAAGTCGACGGCCCGACTTAGCTCTTGCTGCACATTACTCCTCCAGAGGGAGTGAATATCCAAATGAAATTTCATCAAAATTCACATAAGCGATGTTCTCATAGTATGGCTTCAACCTATGGCCGTTTACTTTGGAAACCGAATTGTCTCTAAGACTAGTAATTTCAACTGCACCATGAGGAAAAACATTAGTAACAACATATGGTCCAATCCATCGGGACCTTAACTTTCCAGGAAATAGTTTAAGGCGAGAATGATATAAAAGGACTTTTTGTCCCACAATAAAGCTTTTACGAGAAATCATCTTGTCATGAAAAAGCTTGGTCTTTTCTTTTGTAAATACGGCACTCTCGTAAGCATCATTACGTATCTCCTCTAACTCATGTAGTTGTAACTTCCTTTGTTTCCCCGCTTCATCATACTCCAGGTTGAATTTCTTTATCGCCCAATAAGCCTTATGTTCAAGTTCAACCGGAAGATGACAAGCCTTGCCATAAACCAACCTATATGGAGACATACCAATCGGTGTCTTATACGCGTTCTATACGCCCAAAGTGCATCATTGAGCTTAAAGCTCCAATCTTTCCTTGTGGTATTCACCGTTTTCTCAAGAATGGACTTGATCTCACGATTTGAAATTTCCGCTTGTCCACTAGTTTGTGGATGGTAAGGCGTACCAATTTTGTGTGTTATATTGTACTTCTTGAGGAGAGCGTGGAAAGCCTTCTTGAAATGTGAGCCTCCATCGCTTATCACCACTCTTGGTGTTCCATGCCTATTGAATATGTTTTCCTTACAAAATCACAAACAACTTGAGAGTCATTAGTTTTGGTGGCTCTAGCTTCCACCCATTTCGAAACATAATCAACGGCAAGAAGTATATAAAAGTTTCCATTCGAATTGACAAAAGGGCCCATAAAATCGATACCCCACACATCAAAAATCTCAACGGCGAGAATTGGTGTGAGTGGCATTTGATTTCGAGCACCTAGATTGCCCGTTCGTTGACATCTATCACACGATTTACAAAAAACATATGAATCTTCAAACAAGGTGGGCCAATAAAATCCACACTCGAGAACTTTGAGAGCGGTGCGTTTAGAACCAAAGTGGCCACCACAAGCAAAAGTGTGGCAAAAGGAGAGAATGGATTGAAATTCGGAATTAGGCACGCACCTTCGCATTATTTGATCAACGCCATATTTCCATAAGTATGGTTCATCCCACACATATTGCTTAGCGACCTTCTTAAGTTTCATCTTTTGGAAATTAGACATTGTACTAGGTACTTTCCTTGTCACCAAGTAATTCACTATATCCGCATACCAAGGTGTTGATTCTTCCATGGAGAAAAGTTGTTCGTCCGAAAGCGGTCATGTAATGGAAGTTCCTCTTGAGACATAACAAGTCTACTAAGATGATCCGCAACGGTATTCTCCACACCCTCTTATCACGAATTTCTATGTCGAACTCTTGTAACAATAGGATCCACCGGATTAATCTTGGCTTAGCTTCTTTCTTCTTTATTAAGTGTCTTAGTACGGCATGATCGGAATACACAATAACCTTTGTACCCACCAAGTATGAACGAAATTTTTCCAATGCGAAAACTATAGCCAATAACTCCTTTTCCGTGGTAGAATAATTGATTTGTGCATCATTAAGGGTCCTAGATGCATAATAGATAACGTGGGACAACTTGTCCACTCTTTGACCCAAAACGGCTCCAACCGCATAATCACTAGCATCACACATTAATTCAAATGGAAGATTCCAATCCGGTGATTTGATAATCGGCGCACTTGTCAACATATCCTTTAATTTGTCAAAAGCATCCTTGCATTCCTTGTTGAAGTCGAAAGGTACCTCCTTTTGTAATAACTTGCACATCGACATGGAGATTTTGGAGAAATCCTTGATAAACCGCCTATAGAAACCTCGCATGACCAAGAAAAGAACGGATCTCCTCACCGAAGTGGGATATTGTAAGTTTCTTATTAAATCTATCTTTGACTTGTCCACTTCGAGCCCTCGAGAGGACACAATGTGACCAAGTACTATGCCGTGGTTTACCATAAAGTGACATTTCTCCCAATTAAGGACAAGGTTTGTGTCTATGCATCGTTTAAGAACTAGTTCAAGGTTGTTTAAACAACCATCAAAAGAATTGCCATAAACACTAAAGTCATCCATAAATACCTCGATGATGCGCTCCACATAATCCGAGAATATACTCACCATGCATCTTTGAAAAGTAGTCGGCGCATTGCAAAGGCCGAACGGCATCCGTCTATATGAAAACATTCCAAATGGACAAGTGAAAGTGGTCTTCTCTTGGTCCTCCGGTGCAATAACAATTTGGTTGTATCCCGAATAACCATCCAAGAAACAATAATAAGAATGCCCCGCTAACCTCTCCAACATTTGATCAATGAAAGGTAAAGGAAAGTGATCATTTCGGGTTGCGGAATTAAGCTTTCTATAGTCAATGCACACTCTCCAACCGGTTTGAACTCTTGTAGGAACAAGTTCATCGTCTTGATTTCGAACAACCGTGACTCCGGATTTCTTTGGTACCACTTGAACCGGACTAACCCACTTGCTATCGGAAATTGGGTAGATTACCCCCACACTTAGCAATTTGAGTATCTCTTTTTTCACAACCTCCATCATGGGAGGATTAAGCCGACGTTGAGCATCACGCACGGCTTCACGTTCTCTTCCATTAGAATCCTATGCATGCACATGGATGGACTAATGCCTTTGATGTCCGCAATTGTCCACCCAATAGCCGTTTTGTGCTCTCTCAAGACTCTAAGCAAACGGTCTTCTTGTACCGGTGTGAGGTTCTTTGAAATAATCATCGGAAGCTCATCTCCATCTCCCAAGAAAGCATACTTCAAATGATCCTAAGTGGCTTCAATTCTAGCTTGGGCGCCTTCACAATAGATGGTACAAGTATTTCATCATTCACGGGTAAAGAAATATATGAAACATTACCCTTTTTAGCTTCTTGCAATGTCGCCAAAGCACCACACATCTCCACCATTTCCTTGGAGATTTCAACATCCAAGTTAGACAAGCCATGGACGTCCAATTCAATGCTCTTTTGCAACACCACATCAAGTTCATCCTCTCGATTCAATTCCACCATTTGTTGCGCTAATGAATCAACCACATCAATGGAGTAAACGGAATGCACATCACTTGGGTAACGCATGGCTTCAAATATGTTAAAGTGTATTATCTCCTTGTTAATTCCATAGTTAGTGTACCCTTATCAACATCAATCTTCGTCTTTGCGGTTTTCATGAATGGCCTCCCAAGAAGTAAAGAAGTAGATGATCGGTTCTCATTGTTGTCCATATCCACCACGAAGAAGTCCACCGGAAAATAAGCTCATTTACTTGCACTAGCACGTCTTCTACAAGCCCCTTTCGGATATATGTTAGACTTGTTTGCCAATTGGATAATAACTCTTGTCTCTTTCAAAGGTCCAAGATTCAAGGAGTCATATATTTCGGCCGACATCACACTAATGGAAGCTCCCAAGTCAAGTAAAGCATGTTCAAACCGTTGCTTACCAATAGTAATTGGTACCGTGAAACCACCGGGATCCGTGCACTTTGTAGGCATCTTCTTCAATAGCATAGCTGACGCACTCTCGCCAACTTTAGTAATTTCATTATCAAGCAACCTATCCTTCTTTGTGCATAATTCCTTCATGAACTTCGCATACCGTGGCATTGTCTTAATGGCCTCAATGAATGGGATGTTGATTTCAATCTTCTTGAAAATATCCATAAGTGCCTTGTCTTGAGCTTCATTCTTGGATTTAGCAAAACGACTAGAAAAGGAGGTGGAGTAGTGAAAGTAGGCTTAGGTTCCTTAGATTGGTCGGTTGGTGTTGAATTCTCCTTTGGTGCGACTTCCTCCTTGTCTTTGACTACCTCTTCAATAGTTTCTTCATGATGACTTGGACCATCCACTTGTCTTCCACTTCTTAAAGTAACCGCATTAACATTCTCTCTTGGATTCACAAATGGTTGTGAAGGAAGTTTTGTGGATGCTTAAGATTTTAATAAGTTCACATCGGTCGCCAATTGTCCCATTTGAGTTTGTAAGTCCTTGATGGCCGAATCGGTCTTTTGTTGGCTTTGTTGGAACATAGAAGTAAGACCTTGCACACCTTGCATTAATGCATTGAGCTTGTCATCATTCAAAGAATCACGCTCCTTGACTTGTTGTGGTTGGAATTGTTGAGAACCACCTTGTTGTTGAGGTTCAAAGCGTGATTGTTGGAAACCACCTTGTTGCGCATATGGATTAGGAGCCGCCGCTTGCTTGTTTGCATAACTAAAGTTGGGATGATCCTTCCAAGGGATTATAGGTATTGGAGTATGGATCGTACCTTGGCCTTTGATTTGGATATAAAGCATTCACTTGTTCGGTCTCACCATCCGGAATAATTACCGCGGCCATCCTTTGCATCATTATCTCCATGTTACTCATCCTTTGATCAAGATGTGATGATGAATCACTAACTTCATGCACTCGCCTAACCATTGGTTCATCCCTTATGTAGAATTGTTGCGAGTTTGCCGCCATACTTTCAATCAACTCTCTAGCTTCGGTCAAAGTCTTGTTCATTAGTGCACCACCACCCGCGGCGTCAAGAAGAGACCTATCACTTGGGTGGAGAGCTTCGTAGAAGTATTGGAGTATCATAACATCACTAAATTGATGGTGTGGACAGCTTGCCACCAACCTCTTGTATCGCTCCCAACATTCATACAATGATTCTCCCACTTGTTGTTTCAATCCACAAATCTCCTTGCGAATTTGAGTAGCTTTGGATGCGGAAAATATCTCTCGAGGAAAAGTTTCTTCATCCCATTCCATGTTGTGATACTTCCGGAAGGTAAATAATATAACCATTCCTTAGCATTGCCCGCCAAAGAAAACGGGAAAGCTTTCAACATTGCTCCATCCGCATTAGTCTCCGGTGGAAGCATGGCCATAACTATGGCATAGAAGTCCATAAGATGTTTGTTTGGGTCCTCATTCACCATGCCATGGAACTTTGGTAACTCTCTAATCAACCCCGGCTTGATCTCGAAGGTTGAGTTAGTTTGGATACACCATTGTTGTGTATCAAGCTTGTGAGAAGCTAGGTCCTTGAGTGTACGTTCAACCATTGTTTCTTCCTCTTTGTCCGAATCACTTGATGAAGAAGGAGGAAGTGGAGTGTTAATCGCACGAATGAAATCCTTTAGTTGAGTGCCGGATCGAAGACTTATCTGGACTTGGTCTGCCCTCTTAAGCATTCACCAAAGGTATAACACCTGAAACAAGATTCTCAAAAACTAAGTTAGATACGGTAAAGAATCTAACAAAGCAAGAATAAAGCAAAAAGAAAAATAAGAACAACTAAAAAATCGCCCGTTGCTCCCCGGTAGCGGCGCCAAAATTTGATGCGTGTCGTATGTGCAATCAAATTAATTAATATTTCCACTCAATTAAAAATAATATAATGGAAGTCAAGTTCGTTCCCACGAGGAGCAAGAGATTCTAGTTGTAAAAATTGTCATAAAGGGGTGTAAAAAGCAAAAGAAAATAAACAAAGCAATTAAAAGATAAAGTTGAAAGCAATAAGAGACAAGATCAAGGAATCCTTCTTCGTTACGAAACAATGAATCAAGTTATGTTCTTTTCTACTTGTTATTAGTCACAGATTATCACCAACCGTAGGTAAAGCTAGATCGTGCTAAACCCCTAAATCCTCAGATCACCGGACACGGAAGTTCTCGACTCTAGGATTCTATTTACCAAACCACCTAGTAGTAGATCACTCTAGATATAATTTAAAATAAACGCATTAAGATTTATGAATTTATTAGGTTGATATTAGTAGTTAGACTCTTAGATCAAGGTCTACTTGCTAACGTTGTTTTCACACACAATTGCTCCACGGAATCCCTCCGCAAGGTCTCGTGTTTGCTACTTATGTAAAGAGTCAAGAAACGATTACTTATCCCCTAACTTTCACTAGCTTTAGATCAAATTAACAAATCAATTTAGCGTGCACTTTAAACAATCTATCAATCAATCATGAATGTCTTTAAGATCATTCCTATTAGTAAAAACAAACGATAATCATGTGAAAAACTTCAAGATAAAATTGAAAACAAAAACTCAAAACATAAATTAAGAACTAGGAATTCATCCTCAATCAATAATAAAATTAGCTACTCATGTTTTTGAAATTCACACAAATAATAATAATTAAAAGAAGAATTTTCAAGTTCACACAAATAGTTAAGAAGAAGAATTTTCAAAAGCTATCAAAAACACAAGTGTTGTGTGTGTAGAGAGGTGTGCAAAAGATGTAGAAAACTTCTCTATTTATAGGCTTCAATATTCTCCAACTCTTCCAAGGATTAGAATCCTTTTCCTTTAGCAATTCAACTTCCAAATTCAAGTCTTTCTCAACTCTTCATCTTCTCTTTCCAAATTTGAGCCAAATTCTCCATCCAATTCCTAGTCCAAGTCTTCACGCCCATGAGAGAAGTCCATAGAAAATTCTGGAATTTTGCTCGCCGAAAAACTGGGATTGTGGCCGAAATCCGGCCGGAATAGTCGCCGCCGGCCACCTGAAAATTCTCTGCCGGTAAAGGTATATTCCGTCAGTCCACCGTTAGGACTAACGGTCAAACAAGTCAACCGTCAATCAAACTGTTAGTCAGCGGGTCAAGGGGGAGAGTCAGCTAACCCAAGTCAGCTTCTTAGTCAGGCTGAGTGGTCTTAATCAGCTGAGTCACTGAGCTGGATCGGGTTGAATCGCCAATTTCTGAGTTGACTCGCCAGCATAAAAAACCGGCAGAGTTCTATTTGTATTTCCGACATCTCCCAGCCAAATTCAGGCTTCTTTTCTTCACCTGTAACAAGCCTAGACATACATCTAATACCGCACTTCATTCCATCCTTCCCTGTAATAACAGCATCACAATTCTCCATTCAATCACCACCAGATTTCTCAACTCAATAATTCGAATCGAACCCTAGCTCAGTTAACAATTTCGATCCCCTGAGACCCAACAATTCCTTCATATCTCAGGCATCACCAGAACGATCAAACTCCACATCAAGCAGCTAACACCAAAATCATTATCTCCTCCATTAACAGCACAACCATTAACTTTTGTGTTCTTACGTAATTGCCACCATTCTTATCGATCTCAAAATCTTGCTCATACCAGTCGTAATTCAATTTCTTCACTCGATCTCTTCTTCCATTTCTCATCTTCTTGCCGTTTGTACCTCCATTCTTCAACACAGCCCCCGTTCCTTGATTCGATTGAAACCCTAATCTTCACAACCAGCATCTTCCAATCGAAACCCATTATCCACAGCAGCTATTTCAATCACTTCATCTGCAATTTCTTCTCAAACCACTAATTCACGGCTTCAACTCCACAAATTCGTACCACTCTTCACAGCGATTCCCAGATCCATCTCTTCTTCTGGATTCAACAGCAGCATCGATCTCTTCTTAATCACACCAAAATCTTCATCTCTTAGCTCTCGATTTGGTCTCTCGGTCTGTTCTCCTGGTTCACAACAGCGGCAACTTTCATCTCCCAGCAACGATAGCTCTAATAACTCGATCGATCTGGTCTCAGACTTTAATGGCAGAGCTGCTGTTTTTCTCACTTCCAGGCGAAAGAAGAAATAAATGAGAGAAAAACATCTCGATTAGTAGGGTTAAAAGTTAGGCTGGATGGGTACACCCAGAGGATAAGATCCACCCCAGACTGGGTGCCCTGAGTACTGTCATTGGTGCCTTTAACATTTCCTCTTTTAAAACAAAACTGGCTACCCCTTAACATGTGTTATGCAGGCTCCTATTAGTGTCCGCCCATGAAATGACAATTTAGTCCTTTTTGGTTCAAATTGAGTGATTTCTTCTTCTTTTCTCCGTGCGACTCCAAAGTAGCTACAAAACTCAAAACAAGCGCAAATCAACATTGAGTGTACGGAAAAAACATGTGTCATACTGGGAAAGAAATTGGGTGTCATGGATATTTTACAAAAAAAACTTAAAACTCCACCAACTCTTTGTAAAAACAACTCTTTGGTTTCCAGGAGAGTAACCAAAGCAGCAACTCAAATGTAATCAACCACATAGATAAGTAAAAAAGATCTTTAATCCAAGCAGATTAATACTGTCTACGAAAGAAAAAATCATTTGATGTTCAGAAGGTCTATCTAACAATTCTAATGTTGCATAAAATTGTAATGATCGGTAGAATACATCCATCAATAAGTTGCAACTTTCATTGGGAATTGTCTTCTACAAAATATAGAAGGCCAGGTCTGGTTGGATTCTGAAAATAATACTCATGTAAAGAACACGGTCTCACCCTTCAATAGTGGTACGACATGTATTACAGCGCAATATAGTAATCAGAAGTGTTGTACATCTGAGGAGTCTTTCATTGATGCCTTTGTTTGGAAGAAAGCACCGGTCATTCCCACCCGGACTTTGAGAATTTTGGTTGTGCATCCGTAAATTTGAAAGTTCCGACGTTGCGTGCTCGAACATCAATATCGGTAATTTCCTCAGGCGTTTTCTATTCCACTGTATCCTTGCTCAAGCATATCTATTCCCCAGGGTTTGGAACGGTAGTCATGACTGCTCGTACTGTTTCTTTGCTAAGATACCTAAATATGCACTTCACTTCGCGACTCATTACAGAGAATGTCCATAGCTAACTCCTGCACACACACAAAAAATGTATTCATTAGCTGGGAAAATACACCATTTGTCGTTTAACTTTCAATAATAGATACATGCAGGCTGCTGATAAGTTTTACAAACAGAGATGCAAAAACCATATGGAAGTCTACTACTTGCGGATAACCACCTCTAAGTTTGGGATATATATATTTATTTCCTTGAATAATATTACTATGCTTAAGATCTCGTACTCCAAGCTGGGTTATATATATTCATGGTCGTGGCGAAAAAAATACAAACCTTGGAAAATACATGCTAAAATTGTGCAAAACATTTGGAGGATTTAGATTACTAGGGATGTAATAAATAAGAACCTTAATGTAATAATCAAGTATTATGATCCATTAACATAAATCATCATACTCTACCATTGAGGAAAATCCTATAAAGAAAAAATGCTTTGAAATTGAGGAAAAATCAATAAGATATGGTTATTAGACTATGAATTTGGTTTGATAAAACTTGTTTATAAAAACTTGAAACAAAAGGCTTGCTGCTGAGGTTCGTGGCTAAGATCAACCGACATTCGAACTGTCAAATGAAAATGGATAGTAATAAACCTATTTAAAGAGGTTTTCACATACTTCTACTGATCTCGGTACTGAGAACTGATGTTATGTTGAACCTAAATGTCTTTGTCGTGTCATTGGCATGCCTCTGAATTTTTCTTATTCTAGTATTCAAGATATTAAATTTGTATACTTACTGTATTAAAAAAGTGGATCCACAAATCCCTTGATAAGTTCCCAACAAATCTTAAGGGGAGGGGTCGGACTCCATATGGAGGATTTGTTGAAAAATGATTCCCGCATGTAACGTGATTTCAGGAAATTCGGGAAACCAAACGTGCCTGGGAAACGTAATTTCGCTAAATCCCATGGACCCATAATTCACCTTTAAAATTTTGTATCCGAAACCCTCCATAAGTATGCTTCCGACGGAAGCAGGATTGAAAGTCAAGGTGCGCTAAAGTAACACTATGGGATAATTATTAAATTTCTTACTGAGCTAAAAAACTATCCAAATAATACACATGAAAAAATGACTTTTGGCTGCCTTCTTAACAATTTGGGGGTGGCTGAAGCACCCCCAAGCCACCCATAGATTCCGTCACCCTAGATCCTCCCCCTTAAATGCCTCGACAAAATAAGCTCTCACGTTAATTAATTGGTGATGAACCTCGCTTCTTATTGGACGAAATATGTCTTTTTTAATGTAAAAGCTATGGTGAGAACACTTAGTATAACTCTATTGATCGTGGTATTAAAAATTGGGTTACACTGTGTTTACATCAAGTATTTAACTTTCCGTTGGTAACGCCATCAACAAAAAGGAATTTGAACAATACTTCTGTGAGAGTTTTTATCTAATACTTAATTGTCCGCTAGTAACACCGTCTAAAGTGTAAGCAAATCTAATTTTGCTTAATTTTTTTTTAACTTTATTTAATCGAAAAGGAAAACTTAACTTGCCGTGTTTACATTTTTATGGAAGTCCAAACTCAATTTGGAAGTCGAGTATTTAATATATTAGGATTTTTTTTCTTCCAAATTAATACATAAAGGGAAAAAGAACCCCACATATTTCACACATATATTCTGAAAAAATAAATTTTATACCTTTTCTCCATCTATTTTATGCATTCCCCTCGCTGCCCCAAATAAATTTTATATCTCTTCTACACCCAGTGTGTATTACGGGCACAGATCTAGTCCATTTTAATTCCAGAAACACATCATAACCCTTTGTAAACAACCCACAAGCACCATGGAAATGAAACATAGAAGAATACAAAATTGTGTGCATCTCCTTTAGCTTATTTTCTATGCAATCTGAACTCGAGTACGTATTTCATCTCCCTTTTGAACTGAAACTACAATATTATAGCACCATGGTCAAGCATGGTTAGGGTTACACTGTCATATGACCTAAAGAAATATTAACATGGTTATCAGCGTGTATCATAAAATGTTTGAGGTGTTAGTTGTAAGATTTTTGTTAAAGGGAGAGCAAAAAGAGATCCGAGGAGAGCATAAATCGTAATCAACTCATTAACTAGGAAAGATTCAATACAATTGTGCGAGCCGGACTTAATTACCCTGAGATCACACAAATTTCTCACACACATCGAGCATCACCTCCTCATTGTCTTCTTAAAAATCCTAACCTGTAAATACCACCATTACCAAAAACCAGTTCAAAATAGAATATCCTGCAAATTAATCTACGTAAAAATATTAGTCGTGATAGTTGTTGATTTAAGGATTGCTAGTGCACAAACAATCATAATCAATTTTCTATTATTTGCCATTGTTAAGAAAATTACTGTCCATGGTATGATGAGCATTTCTTTATTTTCGTTTGGTAGTGGAATTCAGCCGGAGCTCACAAGCACGTTCCTACCAACCCATCGGTACATGTATCATCTGGTGATATTTGAATTCTCTTTCTGTTAACACGAGTTATTCATTTGTTTTTTGATGCTTTTGTGGATTTAATTTCTATATGCTTGTCGACAGTTTTGTCTTACATGTTATCACATTGCCAAGACCCAAATTTCCCTCCATTAATGGAAGTTTAAGTTGTCGTAACGGTAGTTAGCTAGGGTTGGGAAGAAGAACAAGACGAGATTAGGTTTCATTTCGATGACGAATCGATGGGCATGTGAATAATTCATGTGGTTAGAAAGGGTACTTTGGTCCGAGTCAATGATATATACATAACCGGCCTTGACTAGTGAGTCGACCACGATTTTTGCTCTCATCAGATCTCTTTTTGCTCTCCCTTTAACAAAAATCTAGTTGTAATACTAAACTGGTGGACAAAAATCCTATAGATACCGTTCGCCTCAACCTAGTATGTTGTATCCTAACAAAACTATCGGAGTATGGCAAGGCACAATATACTACGGGGTTTTATGTTTAATCTCTCCCTCTCGATACAAATATGTTATAAGCGTCCAAGCCAAGGTTAGGCATGGCTGATCACTATTGGTAATTCTTGTCTTGGTGGGAAACCGGCGGATCCCGGCCATCCCTTTAAAATTATCAAAAACTCTAGGTAGTTGAATTTTTTCGATTATTGCTTGTTGTTTGGTTACTCGGTCAGTATCTTCCCGTGACATTTTAATCGAGTTGTATGATCAGGGCCATGTTTATCTAGTTGGATCATAGTAGTCGGGACCTAAGGCCCCAACCCATAGAGATGGACCCAGATGGACCCAGTATTTAATCAATCAGTGTCATATATAGTATAGTGTGTTAGTTAGTTGGTCATAATAGCATGCTTAATTAGTCGAATCATAATAGTCGGTCAATATCACCCCGACCGCTCAACCTTCTTTGATTTTTGTTTGTTGTTTGGTTAGCAGATCAGTAGCCTCCCAAAAAATTTAGTCGGATTGTAATGGTCAGGGCCATGTTCAGGGACCAAGGCCCCGACCTATAGGGACGGACCGAGTATTTAGCCAGTCAGTGTCATAGTAAAATGTTTAATTAGTCGGACCATGTAAATATCAACCCAACCACTCAACATCCATTTTTTTTATACAGTTTGGTTTGCCGGTCTGTGTTTTCCTACAATATTTTAGTCAATATGTAAGTTAGTCAGGGCTCACAAAACCGATATTTTAATATCTAGGTTATAATATTATGTTTAGGTAGCCAGGACCGTATTAGGAATCACGCAATGCTTAGATGGGACCTATGGTCCTAGTGTTTTCTTGGTCGGGTCAGTTTAGTTCGACCTACTTCCCTTGCCATAAATTAGAAAATCTAGGATCCAACGTCATAGTTGTTAATTAGTTGAAATCTAGAGGTGGAGTGTATAAGTTATCCAGGACCTACGGCCCTAGCGTTTTGTTGGTAGGGTCAAATCAGTCGGGCCTATAGCCCCAGCCCTGGACTCTTCAATTATTTTGGAAGTAATATTTGATATCAAGGTTAGTCGTTTTTAATTAGAAAATTAAATCAAGATTAATAAATTTATTTATATTAGGAAACTTAGTTACGACAAGCCTAAGTTTAGTCCAGTTTAAGATTAATAGCTAAATTAGTTTATTCCGGGTCACGGCATAATCTCAACTATCGGAAATAATAAAATCTCGACCGTCAGTATAGATGAGTGGTTTAGTGCAAATGTATTAATTCTTACGGATGTTAAGGAGAACAAATCTGCATTGTAGTTGGAATGATCCACAATTTTTAGTATATATGATTTTAGTCCACAACAAATCAGAACGATCCGCATTTTGAGCATATAGATGAGTCAGTGTTTAGTAAGTCATATAAGCCTAGGTATTGGCCTCTTTCGAATATTGTTTGTTGTTTGGTTAGCCGTTCAATACCTTCATCTTTATTTTACTCAACCTTTATCGATAGGGATTGTGTTTAGTTAGTCGGGTGATAGTAATCGGATTTATGGCCTCGGCCATTAGGGACGGTCCCAACATTTAGTTAGTTGCGTGTTTAGTTAGTCGGGTCCTAGTTGCTTGTTTAGTTAGTCGGGCAACAGTAACATAATCCGAGTCAAGTGTTAGTCGGGGACAGTAAGATCATATAAGCCGGGGCTATAACAAAAGAATATGAGTACGAACCCAATGTTTAATTCCTCAGGTCATCGTAACATATTTAGTTAGCCTGGCCATAGTAGCCAGGACCTTAGATCCCTCCCGGTAAAATCTGCTGAAGTAAGGAAAATTCACAGTTTTCTTTTTATCGGAAAGGAAAATTCACAGTTAGTGACAACTAACAGAATCAAAGTTAGGCATTAGTAGGGGACTGTAAGATCATATAAGCCGGGGCTATAAAAAATAATAGAAGTGCGACCCCAATGTTTGGTTCCTCATTCCTCGTGTCATAGTAACATGCTTAGTGAGCCTGGTCATAGTAGCCATGGATGCAATAGGAACGACCCAAGTTACCCTGCCATTAAAATCTGTTAAAGAAGTTAGGAAACTACACAATTAGCAAGAACTAACGGAATCGAAGTTAGGCGCTAGTCGGGGTTAAGGGTTGGAGTCCGAGTTAGTTTTGGATTAGCATATTGTTTGTCTCACTATACATTATTTTTACCCTCATTTGTATTTAAACATAACCTTTTGTTTTGAAAAAAAAAAAAAAAACACAACCTAGACTAAGGCTTAGTTTGGTATTGCTGCAGCTTTTGTAAAAGCACTAGTCTGCTGTGCGTTGTTGTGCTGTGCTGTGAGAAAAAAGCAGTTAGACGTTTGGTAAAATATTAATTAAAGTTGAAGCTGATTAAAAAAGCAATCAAAGTGTGTTTGATAAAATTTCAGATTCAACCATAGTTGTTGTAGCAAATGACAAAAACAGACATATCTCTAATGGTAGGTTTATTCAATTTTATGGGGTTTAAAAATAATTAATTATTTTACTATATAATATTAATATTCATACTAATTACCACTATTATTATGATTGTTAAAAAATTATTTTACTTAAATACTTAAATACTTATATATATATTTCAAACAAAAAATGAAACTAAAATTAAGTAATTATTTAATATTTTTTTAGTTATACTGTTAACAAAAAATGAAACTAAAATATACTGTTAGATTATATTTTGCTTTGCGAACTACCAATCCGGCAGCCCTTCAACAAGCCACTGAGATTTTCGATGATCATTTGCTCAAGTACTTGAGACTCCTTGTCACTGGTGATGGCTCGAGGTTTGGTCCTTTACAGCAGAGATTGGCTACCTTGCCTATCAAAGATGGTGGCTTGGGAATTTATACCATGGCGGAGACACCCGCGCCATCGTTATCTTGCTTCCAAGAGTCGACGGCTTCATTACAAAACTCGATCCTTGGTAACTTATCCTCAACAAACAAAGGTTCTCGCTTATCGTTGGCTCTTCAGAACTTCATTCAGGTATGTGGACTACCTTCTTCTTATTGTGTCGATGATACTGCCCCCCCATCCATGCACTCCTTGGCAGTTACCTATTTTGATGCTATTAAGAAGAAAATCCCCAACCAATTTTCAATGTCTGCAAGAGATTCCATTCTGGTGTGGCAAAGGCAATGAGTTAAGCATGCACAAGATTACTTATTAGCTGTACCTATTAATGGGCTTAATCAATGCCTCGGGCCTAGACAGTTCAGAGTTGTTCTTTGTTACCGTTTGGGTATCCCATTGTTTGTTGAGAATGGTTTGTGCTCAAGTTGCAATAGCCATATGGATATTTTTGGTGATCACGCACTTCATTGTGCTAAGGATATTGGAACCAAGTTTCGGCATGACTTTGTTCGTGATGTTATCGCTGATATTTGTTATAAGGCTGGTGTACCTGCGCGTAAGGAGGTGTCCCTCGGATTTTTGTCGGATGATGGCAAAGATTTGCGGCCTGCTGATATCTTTGTTCCTAACTGGGAAAATGGCCAAGATGTTTGTATGGATGTTACAGGGGTCTCTCCCTTCACAGGTGAAGGTACTCGCTCTTTCGTTCCAGGCAAAGCTATTTCTAGTGCTGTTTCGCGAAAACGCACTAAATACTTGGACAAATGTGTATCACATGGCTATGGTTTGGGTGTTCTTGCTTTCTCTACTTTAGGAGAACTTGGAGATGATACTTTATGTTTTTTCAAGCGTCTGAAGAATTGTTTAGTTAGCAAGGACGCTAGTAGTGGTGTTGGTAGGTTTATTTTTCATCGATTAGGTATTGTATATAAAATAGTTTGAAAAATTAAAAAAATTAAAAAAAATTTAAAAAATTAAAGAATGCAATATAAGAAATAGTAAAACAATTGATTGTATATAAATTTAATGAGTAACTTTTGTCATTTATAAAATAAAGTAGGGATAAAAAAGATAAATCAATCATTAAATTTAGGTGGGGCCACAGCTTATGCTTTTGTAGCTTTTAAAAGCTCCTCCTCCCCAGCTTTTAAAAAATGAGGAATTTGGGAAGTGCTTTCAATAAAAGCACTTTGATTTTTTTTTACCAAACACTAATTTCAAAAATTATTGACATAAATAGCTTTTGAAAGTGCTTTTGAGAAAATAAAAGCATTACCAAATTAAGCCTAAATATGGTCTCATAAATTATGGTTATCACTAAATATAACCTTTTCAATTTTTGGCAATTGTTGTATCCCATTCTTAACAATTGACCGAATTTTCCTAAGCTTCTTCTTGTTTCTTATTAATGAGGCGATGAAACTCCAAATAGTAAAACAACATTTATACAAACCAAGTAGTAATACGAATGAAAAAGTGTTTAAGAAATCAATGAGTCAACAAACTTAACACCCATGATAAATAGTATAAAAGACTATAAACAAAAAAAAAAAAAAATGCAGAAGCGCCCATGGTTGATATAAAAGACTATGTTACGTAACTTTTCCCCCCTAAATAATGGCCTTTTCATGAAATCTCCACATAGCGCATCACAATTCGGTCTTCCTTATATAGGAAGTGGTTTTTTTTATAAATCATGAGATTTACCCAACGTGATTAAGTATAAGCAAATTGGCCATAACGTATCACCAATACTTAGCATGACTGAATCAATATAATTTCCAAATACACTTACTCAAGTACACTGCAGTCTAAAAATGCCAAAACATGAAACACTGGAATGAGAAATTACTAAGACACCACTACTTTTAAAATATAAGTTGTTGCTTTAGTCACTAAATACCCCCTCCATTATACATGGTTGTCAGAAAAGTAGAGTTGTGTCGAGTCGTGTTTGTGATGCACCAACAAATGAACAAAAGAAAAAGTATAAAACCATAACTAAATGGATAAACCTTATACAATGATCACAGGTGGTCAACGGACAACAACCCTTTAAATTTGAATCGATTGGACTAAGTACAAATAAACCTATACCATTTGTGTTACTGTTTGAGCACATATAAACCCATACCATTTGTGTTACTGTTTGCGCACATATAGATGTACATAGCTTGCAAACACAGTCAAAGTTTTGTATTCTTCGTAGATCTTAACGGTCTCTAAACAAAATGAATCAACATAAAATTAGCTAAGCACATTCCTATGTTTACTCACTTCAACTAAGCACATTCCTATATTTGCTCACTGTAAAGGTTTTGTGATAGTGGAAAAGAATAAAATGTATGTTTGCAGTAAACTATGTGAGAGACTAATTGCTGGCAACAAACTATCTGTTTTTGTGGAAATTTCTTGGGATACAATGCAGTTTTATAGAGATACAGTTAAACCTTGAGATGAAGTGTTACTATACCTGAACCAGGGCCATTTCAGCACAAAGTGTTCCTTCTTCAGATTTAAAGAGATTAATTTTATCATCCACATCCTTAATATAGCGGCATTGGTCAGACGTTTCGCCAGATACCTGATTATAATATGACAAATTATAAAATTTCCCACAACACTAATAGGCATTGAAATTCCATAAATTGATTTTCACATTTAAAGAACAAAAATGGTAGTCAATGCAAGACTGTGAGGTTTTCTTAAGGAAAACATAGGAGGCAAAATTGAAGCAACTTCTACAAATAGGAAAATAAAGCAAAGATATAGCAACCTTTCAGCTGAATACTTCCAAGGACAAAAGAATCTACCGACACCGTACATATAAGGATACTAATGGTACCAAAATATGAATTATAGTGTATGATCTGCATTTTTGGTGTCAAACTTGTGTGCAGTCCTGGCTACTGGTCACCCAATGACCCATTAACTCTGGTATAGGGTTCATTTTCTTTATGTTAATCAATTTAAGCAAAATGAAACGAAAATTATCTTTCGAATAGCCCATATACAAAACTACCTAAATCTAAAAGTTAAATTATACTTATTAAACAAAATTTTCCAATAAAATTTGTACCTGCAAAATTAAATTAAAAAATCGATAATCAAAACAAAATAAAGATCATAACTAATACCGTGCAAAAGAAAGAGAGAGGATGAGAATAGAGAGAAGAACAGAAGCAGTGATAAGTCAATGGGGAGTATAACATGTAAGCTTTAATTCATTTCAGCTACAGTTCATGGATTTATTTACTTCACCATGACACAATATCAGAACTCTCAGCTTTAAAAATGTTGCATACACTAAAATTACTAATAAGTCTGCACTACAAAAGCTAATTGGTTAATGATAGGAAATGTAGTAATTTCGTAGTCTATAGAACATCAGGTCTGATTTTAACCCGTACACAAACTAATACTCATTTCAGTTTTTTATAGATTCGGCCCTTTTCTCCAACTCCTACGGAAAATCAATAATAATTACACAACATCCAATCAAAACAACCAAAGAGATCTTTCGCAACAATATAAAATAATATTATAAGTGAGTTCATCAAATAATTCGGCACTTGACTGGAAACAGAATTTGAAATTTATGGGCAAGCCAGGACCTGGGTGGCACCTTTCACAAAATTCTAGCATGCAAAAAAACATTTGAATGTTACAGGAAACCTAGGCTTTAGACTATCAGTAAGTTTCTTCTCAAGCTGCAAAGAGGACATGCTCACGTGCTCAAAAAATTAAGAATGGCCATCGAAAATCGAATAATATCCAAAGCATATTAAAGAGTAAAGAAGGTAGTAGAAATCTCCCACGCTGAAAACAATAAGAAGAGTAAAAATATCATAAATCCCAGATTATTATCAATGAACAAACAATATGCAAAGCCTATTAAAGAATAAAGCAAACAACAGAGTTCACCTCCTTCATTTTGTTAGTTTTTTTACCTTTTTTTTTTTGGTTAGATCGGCTTCTGAGCATCATCTCGGTTTTTCTTACGTCACCATGATAAGAAATAACATAAAATAGATCACACATAGATTCAGTGAATATGCTCTCATATGAAGTTGATATATGTTACAAACATGTGGAGAACAATGAGAACAGTATTGACCTTAGCTCATCATCTGGGTGCATTGACTGGTGAGCATCTTGGCTTTCCTCAACTTCCTATGATGGATAAAAACATCAATTCAGTCAGTGAGCTCCCGTTTCAAGTTCATATATGTTGTAAATATGGTCAGTGGAGTGTCTACCTAGATGTCATCATCAGGTATCAATAGATAGACATCTATTTTAACCTGGCGAGATTGGGGTATACCCAAACTAATTGGGGTATACCCAATAAGACAAAATAGGGTCATTTGGAAGTAAAACCAAGCCACCCCTTAACCTTGTATTTTCAAAATGACAAAATTGCCCTCGTTTAATTAACACTAAAATTTTGATTAGATTAATTAATTAAGTTTAAATTGATTGAATAGATTAAAACTTATGAATTTTAAGTTATGAAATTTTGTTTTTGATTGAACTTTTATGGGATGGATGATTTTTTTTTTTTTTTTTTTGAGAATATCTCTTGCAACGAAAATGAAGCACACAACCGAAATACTTCTAAAAAGGGGATTGCAAATCTGTTATATGAAATCATACTCAAAATCAAAGAATAAATCAACACTTTCAGTTCTGAAAGTATGAAAAGTCGGCAAGGTCGACTAATGAAGATCATGCCGGCCAAAAGTGGCCGGCAAGGTCTTCATCGTCGACCTCGCCGGCCAAAAGTGGCCGGCATGATCTTCATCGTCGACCTTGCCGACTTTTGTTTTTTGACATACATGAGATGACATAAAAAAATTATTGGCCGACAAGGTATTCAAAAAATACCCTTCCGGCTGTTTTTGGCCGGAAAGGTATTCAAAAAATACCCTTCCGGCTGTATTTGGCCGGCAAGGTATTAAAAAATTACCTTGCCGGCCGTTGAAAAATTTACAGTCGCCGCCATGGCTGTTATGAAAAGTCGGCAAGATATGCATGTTACGACCTTGCCGACCAAAAACACAGAAATCATAATTTTCGATTTCTAACCTAATATAACAATCAAATCACACAACACAATGATGGGTTTGAGTTTAAACATCATTTATAGTCTTCTTTTATTTGGTAGAGTCAACAAATTTTTTGGAAAATCAAAGTTGAAGATTTTTATATGGCTTTGGTTGATGGAAGATGAAGATGAAGATGAAGAAGAAGAGAAGAAGATGAAATGAAGAGAATAAAAACCGATTTAGGGTAATTAAGATTATTAATGGGTAAGGGTAGTTTTGTAACTTACCCATTAGGACTCCCCCTAAAACCCACAAAAAGTGTCCCTTTAAAATTGGGTATACCCCAATTAGTTTGAGTATACCCCAATCTTGCCAGGTATTTTAACTCCATATGAAACTAATTGATCAAACATTCATTAGTAGTCGGATGTCGTATCCAACATAAGATGGGAACGAATATAGGTACATAAAACCAGTCATCAAACTATACTCTAAAATACTATTCAGTATGTGTATATAGGCTATCTACTAACTTACAATAGAAGGGAACCATATAATTGGCTAACTAAACTTTTAATTAGTGGATATTAGGTGAAGCAGTCTTAATAGATTTGGAAATCTAGGAACCTAATATTAACGAAAACATGGTGAAGTCAGGAAACTCGTCGAATCAGATTAACTCTAGATTCAAACTCTCTGTTTGCTAATAGCTTTTTACGATGATCTGTTTTTCTACGACTATGTTCTACTTGCGCCGAATTTAATCTGGGTACCAAGAAAACCACAATGCAAATAATTCAATGAAGAAAATACTAAACGTAAAACCACTTAGATCGCCGTTGTATACCTAGCATCAACCATGATCTGCACCTCTACACCACCACCTTTAGACACCACACCTTTAACTTGCTTTGGCTTTAATCAACTGGACACTTCAATAAACAAAGAAATTTATCATAAGAGATGTAGTCTATAAGAATCCAGGAAAACAAAAATAATTACATTTATTAAGTTTAGCAATAACTTATTGCCTCTGAATACTTTTGCTTAAGGGGACTTTAGTATCACCTAATTCATTCTTGTAAAGCTATAATTATATTTGTTTGTTGTATCAGGCATTTTCATGTCTGGAGATTTCTACATAGGTCATCAAAACCAAAATAGATTATCAAAAGCAAAATTTACAACTTAATTCTTGTGACCTACAACATCAGCTCCACCGAAAGTTGGTATTATGTTGTCCCTAAAATACTTTTCTGTAAACTTCACCTCTTTGCAATTGGAATGATAACTTCAGCAATGAGCAATAAGCAAGTATTTATTAGATAAGATGGTGTAGGTTCTAGATGGCAAAATCCGTAGCTTCACAATTCATGTAATGATAACTACATAATTACTTGACGCAAGCAAAGAGGATAGAGAGTTATCAAATTCATACTTGGTGAGAATTCTCGTTTTAGTACATGTTAACGAACCATCACAGAATAGATGAGAAAGTAATAGACCAAAAGTGAACAGGAAAACGGAAAGCTGTAAGATATAAAGAGATAAAAGGAGTACAGGGAGAGGAAAAACCGTAATAAGTGAAGATTAAGTGAAGATTAGAATAGGGTCTGGTATATTAATTTATACAATTCAAAAAGCCTATGACAATTGAATGGTTACCTCATTTAGAATGGTTAAATTATGGTTAATCAAATCGGTACTAAATACATCTTCTTCTCCACCAAGAAAGAAAATTCAGGATCTTAAGAAAATTTTTGAAATCATCCCACCAAAATAAAATCAGGGCATAAAAGTTCTACAAAACTTACCTCAAAAAGGAAACCCCTTGAAATCATCAGGGATTCTTCGGATTTCGCTTCAATGAGCTGACGATGATAGTTTGATGATGGTTAAAACAACATTAGGGTTTCCATTAAATTCTTCATAATCAAACTGCTAATTAAAAAAAAAACTATAAGAACAAATCAAGAAAGTGTAAGGATCAACAGAACCTTGATTTGGGTTCAGGTGCATATATGTTTTTCTTTCTCATGGAAAACTAAATCAATAAAAACGAAAATAAAAAATACCTTCATTAGATAAAACCCTAGGCTTCAATTTCTGTTACCTAAATCTCTAGCCTAGAAAATCCCTTCGAGTTCACTATAACCCTAATACATACTTGTTTTGCAGCTAACGAAGCCAATATCCCATTAAAGAACTCTGAAGAAGCTTAGGAGATAAAAAAGAACATGTCTTGATCAAATCGGAAGCATAATCCTCTAACCCAAGATTTGTGAAATAAGAAAAACGCAAATGATTCTGCAGCGCGTAAAGAAACATCGTAAAATTCCATGCATAGAACAAATCGGTATTACGAATTGTAAAAACCGTCATCTTCCAAGCTGTCCAATGAAAATCTCCATCCGGAGATTCCCCACCTTCGGATGATGGCCCCCATTAAACGTTGTCCGTCTGATAGCCCATGCTATCATGGACACAAACCTCATACCTTTTTATAACTATGATTTAACCAGGGTAATGTTTCTTACTGATTCTAGTATGTTTTTAGTGAGTTGGGTGTTTGTTGGATAATGAAAGTAGCTTAGAAACAATTAAATTCTTAATTATTGGAGATCATGATTTTATATTGCACATAAAATAAAATTAAATTCTTAAAGTGTCTCTGCCTATGTCTATATTGCACATAAAATCATGATCTCCAAACCTATAGACATAGGCAGAGACACTTTATATTGCACATAAAATCATGATCTCCAATAATTAAGAATTTAATTGTTTCTAAGCTACTTTCATTATCCAACAAACACCCAACTCACTAAAAACATACTAGAATCAGTAAGAAACATTACCTTGGTTAAATGAATATATATATGTACAAGCTCCATCATCATTTATCAAACAATTAATCATCAACTATATATTATCAAACTTCAATTAATCATCATGACACACTTCTTCTTTCATCTTTCTTCATTAAGATCATTCCATCCATGTACTCTCCCTATTCTCTATATCAAAATCACATGTTTTTTCCTTATTCTTGATTCACCTCCTTCTCCCTCATCATGTATTTACACTACTACCACAAGAAACCCCTCACAAGGTTTTCTTTATAACAACACTTCAATTCCCATCTATTTATCTTCTTGATTTTATTTAACTCAACACCACTTTCCCTCTCTCTACTCTCTGTTTTCCTCCCAAGTTCACAACTCCTCCTTAAGTTTTCCAACAGGATAAGTTTCAAAGAAATATCATTTAATTAGCCTAACTTAATTATATAATTATCGTTAATTTAATCTATTCTAGTTAGATTAGGCTTTTACTATTGATATCTAACTAATATTATCAAGGGGTGACCTTTTCCTAATCAGAGGTCCACTTAATTTCAAGGTTCGGTCAACTTAAGTCAGAGTCAAGGTCAACGGTCAAGGTTGACTAAATATTGTTCCGTTTTCTAATTGCACTATCTTTCTCGTACGATGTCCGAATGACGCGTTTCAGTAGTCCATTTTGCATAACTTTTCGAGATCTATTTAATGGTACTATTTGTTTGTACAAATTATTATTAGATTATTATTCATATTTAATTAATCGAGTCATGAACGACTAAGTCGTTTCTTGACCGGTCTAATAACGTTGACGTGTTTGTGGGTTCTTACATTATGGAGGGCCCAACCACTTGTGACGCCCCAACCTAATTACCTACTTAGCTAATGGATTACAACCTAATAGAAACATCAAATCTAGATTACCCTTTTTAATTATCATAATTACATAAACTAATCCTGATACAAACCCAAACAACTCTGATATTATATAAATGAAAATCTCTCGAGTGATATAAATATAATAATCTGTTGATTAAAATAAATTAACAAAGGATACACATAATGATACACGATATCACTAACATTTAATAAAACTCTAAGCTTTGAGTACAGATATCTTCGCGCGCACCTTTTCTTCTGAATACTGAAACTGAAGTGGGAACGAGTGAGCACATCATCCCAAAGGGGTGCCCAATGGAAACAAATAAAGTTCAAGGAATCACTAATATGCTTCTCAGTTCTACTAAAGAAAACGATAAACATCTTTTACACACAACATAGAGCAGAAGATTGCTTCAACTCGCCTCCCCAGATATTGCGTCCATGTGGCAATATCCGTGAAAGATCCATCACCGGATAGATCCACGAGAAACGAATTAAACAACCTAAACATATGTTATCCAAACCTCGTCTCACTCAATGGAGAAGAAGATGCTAGGAATAACTCCAGTCTCAAATGATTGCATGAATCCAGGTACCATAAAATATTATCGTGGAATGCGTACACCTCATAAATCCAATTGCCACCATCTAAGTCTAGAATATAATAATATTTTGATTACTATGATCTGACCCCGCACAGCAGGTTCACAAAAGGCCTAATCATTATTCGTAGGCCGAAGTCTCCAAATAATGTCCATATCCAGTCATGAACCTAGAATTTCTTCCTAAGTCAAGATCATGGTAACCCAGTTATACTACTAAGACTAATCAATCAAGTATGATATGCACAAAGTGACTTCCCTAAATAAAATGTAGTATATATAATAATCAACTGGGGTAAAGCCGGACTACTAAGTAATAATCAACCGGGGTAAAGCCGGACTACTATCTTAAGACAATAAAATGTAATAATATTTATCCGGGGTAAATCCGGGCTACTAAGTAATAATCAAACAACGTAGCGTTGCCCTACTAAACTTAGCAAAGAGCTATGGGGAATCACAGACAATCTTCACGGGGAACCACCCAACGCATATCACACAACATACCCATTCAATTACAAACAACATGCTAACAGAAAATAAGGACTCATCATGCTCGCATATAAAATAACTTAATGATTACAAAAGAGTTACAAAGTTCCCACCTAGTTTGATGACAAGCCACGCCTACCTTGTGTTCCTCAATCCACTGGTTCATCCTTTGAATCGATCGTTGTTAGTGTAGACTAACTGTTAATCACACAAGCACTCTAATAACTTAGCCAATAGGCTCATACCAAGTCCATAATATAATATAATATCATACAATACAAGTCTTTAGTTATAGGCTAACTCAAATAACTAATGGTTCTAACTCTATCATTAGTTTTATAATATGGTATTAAGCAATTTGGGTATAAATAATTATCTACGTATCCAAATAGGGTCAAATTGGTATCAACGTAAATCCCTCGTAAAGCCCTACAATTTTGCAAAAGGAACCGAAAGCTAATTCGGACCATAAGTGGTCCAAAAACTCAATATAAGATAACTGGCCTAAGCCCAAGCCCAATGAACCTGACCCACTGAACCGGTCCATTACCCAATTACCCGACTCGGTCTGACTCTTGAGTCAACTAAACTAACTCACTGACTCATTGACTTCACTCAGTCAAATTCACAAACAGATGATGGACATTTCTAATAAGCATTTTTCACTACTTGTACACAGCACAAGATGTCTACTTTCGGGCACTCTATATAATTCATTTGTAATCCAAAAGGGTCAGTTAATGGTTCATTTGAAAGATGGAAATATTATCTACAACTTTGTAGTTTATACCGGAAGCCAATTCCGATCATAACATACTTATAAGATTCCGTTAAGTCGCCTACTTACAGCTGGTACCAGTTTTTCAGCCGCAACAGTTGAACTTTCAAAAATCATAACAAATTCCCTATTTGTAAAAATCAAGTAAACTCAAGTCGAAAGGATAGATGAGAGACTCATCTACAAGTCTCATTCAGTAACCAACTACAAATTTGTCATGTCTCATGCTCAGGGCACCCATGTATTGTCATGTCTCATGCTCAAGGCACCCATGTATTGAGTGTAGTTAGTAATGTGTGTGCGTGTGTGTGGCACATGTGCCTGGACTGATGCCCTAATATGTAGAAAACTGTTTTCTCTTCGGGAGATAGAAAAATATAGAAGTTGTTTTTGGTTTGTTCTTCCGCCTCACTGAGGTTCATTTCCAATCTCTACAGAGTAGATCCTGTAGGATTGAACTCTGATTGCTTATTGTAGTGTAGATCACTACAAGTGGTATCAGATTAGGTCTTTCCTTGGCACACTATGGCTGATGGCACCAGATTCAAACAATTGGACGATTTCACCAAGAAATTGAGTCTAGAATTGCAGGAATTGCGTGAGGAGGTTCAATCGTTCAAATCTGTTCCAGGGGATATGAAGACGATGAAGACAGATATTGAAAATCAACTGCAACTTTTTCAATCTTCTCTACACCAGAAGTTGCAGCTGCTTCTTGATAGACCAGTCTTTCCACAGGGTACCAATCCAGGAGGTGAAACGAGTCATCCTTGGGGTGAAGGGGAAATACCTGATCCTTCTACTGGCAACAATTTCTATGGCTATCAACCTTTTAATCATCAACAACGAATTGTCCAGACTCATCAGCTTGGTGAAGGTCAGTTTTCCAATTACAGACCTAAGGTCGATTTTCCACGTTTTGATGGTACTAATCCTCGAGCTTGGATCAGAAAATGTCAAAAGTACTTCTTATTGCACCAACTGAATGATGAACAGAAGGTACACATGGCAACCCTGTATTTGGATGGTAAGGCAGATGTGTGGTTCCAAGACTACCAAATAGGTAAGGGTATTTTGTATTGGGAAGATTTTATTCTAGATGTCTGCAATAGATTTCAGGAATTAGGCCATGATAGTGTGGTAGGAGAATTTAACAAATTGGATCAAACCCATACTGTTTTGGATTATCAAGAACGATTTGAAGAGTTAAAAGCCTTGATGTTAGCTAAGAATCCATCTCTTACCGAGGATTATTTCATCCATAGCTTTATCAGTGGACTCAAAGAAGATATTAGAATGGTAGTCCAAATGTTTACCCCTAATACTTTACAACAAGCTATTTTTATGGCTAGAAGACAGAGTGCATCATGGATAAGGCAGCTAAATCTCAGCCAAGGCTCTCTAACAAATTCAGTTATGGAGGTAAGACATTAACAGTTTCTCACAAACCTACCAATCTGACTCCCTTAGTCACAACACTAATTGTTACCAGTCCGGCCACTAGCCCTAAGATGCAGCCAGTTAAAAAGCTCACTTATGCTGAAATGCGTGCAAAGCGAGAGAAAGGGTTGTGCTACAATTGTGATGAACCCTACACTAAAGGCCACAATTGTCTTAAACAACAATTGTATATGATAGTGGCAGATGATGAAGAAGGGATACCTTCTGGGGATGGAGGAGAAGCATCTAGTCCAAAGATAGTTGAATTGGAGGAAGAAATGGAAATCTCAGTTCATGCTTTAGCTAGTAACATTTCTCATACTACAATCAAGATTAGAGGACAAGTGAAGACTCATGGACTAACTATTCTGGTGGACAGTGGTAGTACCCACAGTTTTCTCGATCCTTCAGTTGCCAAAAGGAGTTGATGCACTATACTTCCAACTCCAACCTTACAGGTTACAATGGCGGATGGAAATAAATTGTTGAGTCAAGCTAAATGTCCAGACTTCACTTGGGGAATGCAAGGTCATACATTCTCTCATGATGTGCACCTTATCGACTTAGGAGGATGCGATATGGTTCTCGGAGTGGATTGGATGCGAGAACTGAGCCCCATGCTGTTTTATTTCAAGCGACTAACGATTCAATTTCAACACATGGGCAAAGACATTGAATTAGTAGGCCATCGGGATGACGAAGCTCGTATTTCTCATATGTCAGGCAAAGCATTTCGGAGACTGCTTCGTAGTGGTGAACCAGTTTTGTTTGGTCAGCTGTCCTCCATCTCATGTACTGATACTTCCAATGACATCGCTGCCCCAATTAAGGAGGTCTTAGAAGAATTCTCTTCAGTCTTCCAACTGCCAACCTCACTTCCACCTGAGCGGGCACATGACCATCATATTCCATTGTTACCAAACTCGGCTCCACCAAATCAGAGGCCATACCGTGTGCCTTTTGTACAAAAGTCTGTGATTGAGAAACTGGTGCAAGAGATGCTCGCAACCGGGGTCATTCAACCTAGCCACAGTCCATTCTCATCTCCGGTGTTATTGGTCAAAAAGAAAGATGGCGATTGGCGCTTTTGTGTCGACTACCGCAAGCTCAACTCCATCACTGTAAAAGATAAGTACCCAATCCCTCTTATTGATGAGTTGCTGGCTGAACTACATGGCTCTACATTTTTCTCTAAGATAGACCTTCGTTCTGGGTACCACCAGATTCGTGTTCACCCAGCTGATGTGCAGAAAATGGCTTTTCGTACACATCATGGCCATTTTGAGTTTAGAGTCATGCCATTTGGGCTGACTAATGCACCTGCCACTTTTCAATCTCTTATGAACGACATTTTCAAACCTTATCTGCGGAAATTCATACTTGTATTTTTCGATGACATACTTGTATACAGTACTGATTTAGCCTCTCACTGCACACATCTCCGTATTGCCTTAGCTACTCTACAACAACATTCACTTTTAGCTAAGCTCAGCAAGTGTAATTTTGGTCAGCACCAACTGGAATATCTAGGTCATATAATTAGTAAGGATGGCGTCGCAGTAGACCCTGCAAAAATCGAGTGTATGTTGAATTGGCCTAGACCTACAACCCTCAAAGGATTGCGTGGGTTTTTAGGGTTAACAGGGTACTACCGTAAATTTATGAAGCATTATGGCCTCATTTGTCAACCCCTCACTGCACTATTGAAGAAAAATAGCTTTGTTTGGTCTTCGGAGGCTGAGTTGGCTTTTGAACAGTTGAAGCAGGTGGTAACTACCACCCCTATCCTAATTTTACCAGATTTCACTAAAGAATTCGAGATTGAGACGGATGCTAGTGATAGTGGGATAGGTGCCGTCTTAATGTAGATGGGCAGACCCATTGCCTTCTACAGCAAAGCTATGGGACCGAGATACAGGGCACTATCGACATATGAAAAAGAGTTGCTCAGTATCGTTATGGCTGTTAACCATTGGCGTTCTTTTCTTATGGGCTCGCATTTCAAGATCTTTACCGACCATCAGAGTATTAAGTACTTTTTGGATCAACGTCTACATACATTATTCCAACAGAAGTGGCTAACCAAGTTAATTGGTTTTGATTACACCTTATATTACAAGAAGGGCAAGGATAACAGAGTTGCTGACGCTCTTTCTCGAGCTTCTTGCTCCTCCATCACCACAGCTCAACCTCAATGGTTGGCAGAGGTTCAAGCCAGTTATACAAAAGACAACTTAGCTCAAGAACTGATTCCTAAGCTCATTCTTTCTCCACTGAATTCTGATGGGTATACTTATTCGCTAGGAGTCCTCCGGCGCCATGGCAGAATATACATTGGTTCAACTGGTGATGCACGTCAGAAGGTCCTCGCAGTGACACACTCCTTAGTTATAGGCGGTCACTCTGGAATGCAAGCTTGTTACGAGAGAGCAAAAGCTTATTTCCATTGGGTCGGCATGAAGAAAGATTTAATCAAGTTCATTCAGGAGTGCGATGTCTCACAAGTAACAAAGTAGAACACACTTCACCAGCAGGGCTCCTTCAGCCATTACCTGTCCCTGACCAAGCCTGGAAGCATTTGAGTATGGACTTCATCACAGGCTTGCCGAAGTCAGAAGGCAGAGAGGTAATTCTGGTCATTGTTGATCGCTTTACTAAGTATAGTCATTTTGCTGCACTAAGTCACCCATACACTGCCCAGTCTGTTGATCGCGTGTTCATAGACTCTATTCTCAAACTCCATGGAGTTCCATCTACCATAGTTTCTGACAGAGATGTTGTATTTTTGAGTGGATTTTGGCGTGAACTATTCAAAGCTGTTGGCACCTCTATGCATCTTAGTACCTCATATCATCCGCAAACTGACGGCCATACGGAACGTGTTAATGCTTGCTTAGAGTCCTATTTGTGGTGCATGTGCAGTTATAAACCAGTCAAGTGGGCTTCTTGGTTGTCATTGGCAGAATGGTGGTTTAACACCTCCTACCACACCAACCTCCGACTGACACCATTCCAGGCGTTATACGGGTATGATCCACCTCAGTTTAGCTTACATTCTTGTTCCACTATTTCCAACTCCACTGTTGAGGACTATCTGCATCAGCGAAAGGTGCTTACAGAGGTATTACAACATAATTTGCTGGAAGCTCAACATCGTATAAAACAACAGGCTGACAAGAAACGAGTGGAACGGTCCTTCGCAGTGGGAGATTGGGTTTATTTACGTCTGCAACCATACCGACAAACCTCAGTACAACTGCGTAAAAATCTGAAGCTTTCTGCCAAGTTTTTTTGGTCTTTTTGAAGTGCTAGAACGTATTGGTCAGGTAGCATATAAACTCCAACTACCTCCTACTTCTCGTATTCATCCTGTTTTTCATGTGTCGCAATTAAAGAAGCGAGTGGGTCAAGGTATCATACCCCAGACAACCTTACCTTCGTTGGACAGGCATGGTTTGATGAAGGTTAAGCCAGTGGCGGTGTTAGATTCTCGTGTGCTTCTCAAGGGTCGACAACAAATACCTCAAGTGCTGGTCCAATGGTCTCATGGTGCTGAAGGGGATTACTGTTGGGAAGACACATCTTTTCTCAAGGCGAAGTTCCCCACATTTATCCTTGAGGTCAAGGATAAGCTTTAAGGGAGGGGCATTGTCATGTCTCATGCTCAGGGCACCCATGTATTGTCATGTCTCATGCTCAAGGCACCCATGTATTGAGTGTAGTTAGTAATGTGTGTGCGTGTGTGTGGCACATGTGCCTGGACTGATGCCCTAATATGTAGAAAACTGTTTTCTCTTCGGGAGATAGAAAAATATAGAAGTTGTTTTTGGTTTGTTCTTCCGCCTCACTGAGGTTCATTTCCAATCTCTACAGAGTAGATCCTGTAGGATTGAACTCTGATTGCTTATTGTAGTGTAGATCACTACAAAATTCACACTTTAAAGTACCTAAACAAACCTATAGACATAGGCAGAGACACTTTATATTGCACATAAAATCATGATCTCCAATAATTAAGAATTTAATTGTTTCTAAGCTACTTTCATTATCCAACAAACACCCAACTCACTAAAAACATACTAGAATCAGTAAGAAACATTACCTTGGTTAAATGAATATATATATGTACAAGCTCCATCATCATTTCTCAAACAATTAATCATCAACTATATATTATCAAACTTTAATTAATCATCATGACACACTTCTTCTTTCATCTTTCTTCATTAAGATCATTCCATCCATGTACTCTCCCTATTCTCTATATCAAAATCACATGTTTTTTCCTTACTCTTGGTTCACCTCCTTCTCCCTCATCATGTATTTACACTACTACCACAAGAAACTCCTCACAAGGTTTTCTTTATAACAACACTTCAATTCCCATGTATTTATCTTCTTGATTTTATTTAACTCAACACCACTTTCCCTCTATCTACTCTCTGTTTTCCTCCCAAGTTCACAGCTCCTCCTTAAGTTTTCCAACAGGATAAGTTTCAAAGAAATATCATTTAATTAGCCTAACTTAATTATATAATTATCGTTAATTTAATCTATTCTAGTTAGATTAGGCTTTTACTATGATATCTAACTAAGATTATCAAGGGGTGACCTTTTCCTAATCATAGGTCCACTTAATTTCAAGGTCCGATCAACTTAAGTCAGAGTCAAGGTCAACGGTCAAGGTTGACTAAATATTGTTCCGTTTTCTAATTGCACCATCTTTCTCGTCCGATGTCCGAATGACGCGTTTCAGTAGTCCATTTTGCATAACTTTTCGAGATCTATTTAATGGTACTATTTGTTTGTCCAAATTATTGTTAGATTATTTCTATTAATTATTGTTCATATTTAATTAATCGAGTCATGAACGACTAAGTTGTTTCTTGACCGGTCTAATAGCGTTGACGTGTTTGCGGGTCCTTACATTCTCCCCACCTCATATCATTTTCGTCCTCGAAAATCGAACCATGTTTCTAAAAAAATTCAAAACTCCCCACCTTAAAGAAAAATACTATCTCTCGACAAAATGCAAGTATTGCTCATACTTACAAACGCATTAAAAAAAAACAACTCATTTTAAATGAGTTCGAAACAAGAAGAAACGAAACACAATCCTAAATGGTTTTCTACAACTAAAATCTATAATTTGTAGCTCTAAGTTCAAAAACTATATTCTATTTCAATAAACTACTAGTTCTAAGTACATTAAAGGATACCCTATAATAGGATTTCCATATGACATTCAAGATCTATCAAATATACTAATCTCACTATCTTACAAATTATTCTTTAATCTTCATCAACTATTAGGTTATAATAAAATTGGCTCATCCTATGAATTTATATTCCAATAAATAACTATGTCTAAGTTCTTTGCGCTAATATTTATAGTCTAACATTTAGTAATAAGATATAGTTCCATGTTTGTTATGTATTTATCCATATAACTAATTCAAATTTGATTTCACTTCAATTTATAATCTCTAATATTTTAACTTTATTGTTATACGATATATAAATTTTTCAAATATTATTATCTACTTTAAATTTGCTATTAACATAATTATTAAAATACTATTATCAGTTGAATTATTATTCTCATCACTCTTACTACTATCGTTTTTGGTTTGTTGATGGATCGGTTGATACATTAAGCCTTAATCTTTAAATTTGCATTTGACTCTACATTCTCATAAAGTTTGATATAATTGCTTTTATTTATTCCTATTGATTCTGTATACTATACTTTATGTATTAATAGCTTTGGTAATTTAATTTGATTATAATTTAAGTCTACATAATTTGTATTTGTTTCATTTTAATGATTTGTTAAATCAGTTATTAGACTAAAAATAATTTGGGTATACGATTACTAAGAAATTTAGATTATTTATATTAATTATTGTTCATATTTAATTAATCGAGTCATGAACGACTAAGTCGTTTCTTGACCGGTCTAATAGCGTTGACGTGTTTGCGGGTCCTTACATAAATCCTCAGGAATATTTAGAATTGAATTCATTTTATGGACCAGGTTATCAATGGAGTTAGGATTGGAGTTGGAGGAGGAGGCCATGAGACTAATAAGATGAGACAGGAGAACGGAGATGAGACTAATAAGATGAGACAGGAGAACGGAGAGAAGGGAGGGTTTTGTTCACTCGGAGTAGTATAGGTAATGGTTATTTTCCCAATGGGAGGGTGGAATTGACAGGCTTTAATTTGAATTTTGTTCACGGGTGTATACCGATGCTTGTCGTACTTAGTATGGATATCCAGAGTTCTAATGTTTATGGACAAATAATTGAGATGACTGATAAATATGTACTTGTGTGGAAGGCAAGCTCCAATGACTTTGTAACTTTGGTCTTGAGCTTCCATGGCTAACGGTACCTTGGATAGCGACCTGTCATGAAAGGCCAAACTATGTGTTGTGTTGTTAGCAACTTTGTATTTAAAGAAAAGAGTAGTCATAGTTACCAGTTTGCAGAATCTTTTAACCTTGCGATCTTCGGATATTGAGTATTGGTAGACAAGTTTTTGATTGGGGATAAATTTTGATTTGGACCGATGTCTCATGATCAAATGCCCATTGAGATGTTTGGATTGGTTTCTAGCCCAGCAATTATGCCATTCAACATTAGACAAAATCCGAGTCAGATGAGTAAGGATCTGGGAATGGTTTGTGTGAATTGGGTGTGCAATCATCCAAGTTGTGTTGCACGTCATCCACTTACTGATGCCAAGTATAGCATTGTCCAGCAGTTCTTTTCCACCTGTCAAAAGAAGCAACCGTTTAGTTAATGGATTAATGCGTAAGGGAAACATTTTCCTACTGCATAGGCTATGATAGCCTATTTGCGGGAGATTTGAAACGACAGGGAAAGAGAAGATAGAGTTTAGAAGGAAGGGTTGCGAGTTTTGGGAATCATTTCTATTAATTGGCAAAGCGACCAAAGACCCCAGAATGCATCCTTTTATAAGAGCATGTTCATTTTCCGGTGGAGAGTTTAAGTGCTTGTTCTCTGCAACTTTTCCTTCTAAAGAAATTCCAAAAGTAGTACTACTTCGTCTTCCTCTATGGCAGATAACCTGCAGAATGTTGATCGCAAAGGCAAAAGAAAGATGACTGAGGTAGAGATCGAGCCTCGAATTCATTGGTACCCTTATGAGCACATTGTTAGTCGCCTGCCATACGAAATTGCTTTCCCTCAGGGATGTGAGTCTCCAAATTTCAGAGAGAATTTCGATTGGTATTTGAAGGATATGCAGCATAACATGAATGTAAAGATCGAAGAATGCTTGCAAGAGGACGACCCTCCTGGAGTTGTGCATGAATTGATGATCGATTTTCCAGCCAAACGTTTGATTCAATTCTTCAAGCAGCCCAAACCTTCTCCTATTAATCAGGATAACAACAACCCATTTCTCAGACTTGATGTCAGTGTTGAGCAGGGAGGTTGTAAAATGCCTAGTACTGCGAAAGGAGGTAAAACTAGTGCTTCTGAGACTAATGAAGATGACGATCCAATCCCATCTGTGAAGCCATTGCGTACTGAATCTGATGATGATGATTGGGTTTTGTATGACTATCATCCAAAGTATGGACCATTCGAAGTACATGAAGGAGTTGCAGTCGTTGCTGACCGATTTCTTGTTTCTGGATTGAGCGGAATTGGGTTTCAGTCTATCACTCTCCCCGTAGGTGCACAGTTAATGGTTCAACAGTTGGCTGCACGACCTTGGCGTGAGGAGGAGCCGATGCATTTTCCTGTGTTGGATGCACTGTGTCCGGCTACTGGTAGGATTGTTCGAGTAATTTTCGCCGGAGTAACTCAACCCGCCACCGATCCAGAGGCCGATCCATCTCAGCCAATGAACGGTTCCGGCAGCGAATAGCCAAATCCTATGGATCAACAAACACCACCATTTGGGATTCAAACTCCAAGGCCAACTAGGCGAATGACTCGGAGCGAAACTCGGAGCGTTAGTCAAGGAACTCGAAGCAGGACTCAACAGCAGAAGTAGAAGGTAAGGTGAATTAGTGTTCCTCTTTCCAACTTTCGATCTCATGAGAGGAAATATTTTTTTGGAATTTAAGGTGTGTGGGAGAACAATGTGGGTAATTGTTGGTTATTGTTGTTGTTTTCTTTTAAGACTACTTTCTTTGGAAACTACTTTTCTTTGCAGAATAATATCATGGATGCTTTTTGATTTTTGGGTATTTGATGTATGCTTGAGTGTTTTTGTGGATGGTTTTGATTCTTTGTTGGTTAAATATGAATGTGTATGGATGGATTTCCTGTGATTTATTCTGGTACTGATAGGATTAAGGAATTTTAGAGGATTTCTATGTAATATGAACTTTTCCAGGGTGAGGGTGAACTCAGTAATAACACAGTGATAATTTAGAACTTGCTCCTCAGAATAGTGTGCTGAAGTAGAGTAATGCAATTTAGTGGTTCCAGATGCAAGGCTTTCATCGAATAGAAAGTAAGTAGTATTCAGGTTTTTCATATTTGGATTAGCAGTATAGCTTTCCTTATGGCTGATAGAACTAGTGATTTCTGTAGAGCTAGTGATTGTGAGGATTGTAGTGATTTTAGTGATAGCTGCAATTGTTGTGATAGTTGTGAGATATGTGATTTTAGAGATACTTCCATGAGACGAACTGAGACGAACTGAACTGAGACAATTGCAAATACAGTGATGATGTTGTTGTTTGTAAGCCATGGTGAATTGGAAATGAAAAAAATTAGATGGTGATTTTGGCTAAATCGATCATAGAATCAGAGGTTGTTCATAGCAATAGAAGAAAAGAAAAAGAGAAGAAGAAGGAGAAGGAGAAGGAGAAGAGAAGATTAGAATTCCGGAGGGAGGAGGAGAGAAATCCGACGAGAAAAGACCGTTGGAACACTACGGGACAAAGGTAACGGCTAGAATTTGACTGAGAGATTGGTTTTCAGGTGATGAGATTTTAGGAGTTGTACGACTCATTCTCTCACATGATAACAAACTAAGGCTATTAGGATTATAGGTCATTCATTTTCAGGAGAATATTTGGTCGAGCGCAAATATAATGTTCGTTTGCTGTGGGTCGTGGGTATAATTTGCGTTTGTTTGGGGCGTACATATAATTACGCCTGTAGTGGGCGTAGATCCAATTAACGTCTGTTGTGGCGCGGCTCTATAATTCACGCCCCACTTAGAAACGAAATTTATACCTACGCATGATGGGGAGAAAGGTTAGGTAACCGCCTGTAATGAAGCGAAAATTATATGTTCTCCCCACTTTACACACTTACTCCACACATGTGCTGGCGGATTAACCTAAGCTTCTCGGGTCTTCTCTTGTTTTCTACTTCTTCTTTTTTACCTCAAAACAACACTTCACTAACCCTGTTTTCTCCCATTCTCAAACAAAAAAAAAAAAAAAAAAACAAGAAATGAGCGAACATTATAAGTTCGCGTGTCAATGGACGGTTGTATAATTCACTCCCCATGAGGCGAACTTTATAAATGCGCCTCACTCAAACGTAATTTAAATTTACGCCTCACTCAACGCAAGAAAATTTTATATCCGCCTCACATCAAACGTAAGTTATATGTGCGCCTACTATGGAACGTACGTTAAATTTTCGCTCGACCAAATTTGGGTTCAGTCCGGATTTCAGACCAAATTTAGTCGATATTTGGTTTTACTCCTGTTTTTAATCTTTACTCCGTTCCACTGTAGTATGTTTGTGGACCAAATTTTTAGTTATGCTTGTCCATTGTGGATGCTCTAAGAAATTATAATACAATTTGACTCTTTTACCTATTTACCATTCCTCTTTGGTTTATTTACGAAACTGTCTAATACCTATTTGCCCTTCCTCTTCGGTTTATTTACGAAAATGTCTAATACCTATTTTCCCTTCCTCTTCGGTTTATTTACGAAAATGTCTAAAGGAAAAAACGAAAAATTTGATTCAGATGGGCATTTTTGGTTTTTCGGCCCGGACCATTTCCAATCTTTTTGTGTCAATTGATCACTTACATTTTACAAAAAAGTGACCATATAAAATGTCCTCCCTCCCTCGCTTCGCTCAGTCGGTCGACCCAATGAATATAAATAATAGTGATAATGAAAAGAAAATAAAATATAATAAAATACATGATAAAAATAATAATAATAATAATACGAACATATTATTTATATATCACCTCAAAAATAAAATAAAGAGGAGACAATTATTATTTATATTTTCTTCTAACAACATGGGGACTTTTGATCTCATTTTTCATACAAAAATCTTTCAGTAAGAGCAAGTCTATTAGAGACTGGAAAACCTATACATTTACTAAGCCAGGTGGATGGGTAAACCCAATTTTGGGCAGTGTGAATATGGCTTATCATATAATATCGAGTCTGATTCTGCTACTTGAACATATGAATAACAACCGCTTGACCGCGATGCTGATGTGGCAATGGGTGAGGCGGAGAGAGGCACAAGTTGCTGTTAACACATCACATTAATTAAAACAAAAAATAAAAAAAAAAAAGGTAGCCGTTGGATTAAATGAATAACAAGATCGTCTAGAAGCACACGTCTTCCTTTGTGGTTCTTCTTCACGGAAAGATCAAGATTGAAATCCTAGACTGATTTTCGGAGCCAGAGTTATTATTGAGGATCGAAAATAACTAAACAAAACAATCGATGATCAATCAGGTTCATAAACTAAAAACAATTGGAGTTTTCAGTTTGACTTGGTAATCCCACTTTTCTCTATCTCTACAAATACTTCTTTGAATCGATCAAATCTTATAAGTAGTTAGTCATTCTGATTGGGATTTTATTCTAATTAGACACTTAATTAATGTAGTTTCTTTATATTGATAGATTTGATTTTTATAGATAATATTATATCAATGAAGATGATGAGTTAATGTGGTTAACCATTGTTGATGGTGGAAGATTCTGACGGCAAAACATAAACGGATCAAAAGATGAAAAAAGGCTTGCTTATTGACGATATTAAACTTGATTTATCTCGTCGTAGGAACTAGGAAGAATTTTTATTCACCGTTCGATAACCTGTTACGTTATCTTATTAGATCCATCCGAATGAAAACAGTAACAACATGTTTGTTTTCTCCTCTATGTAGAGATGCAAACCACTACCTTCCTCTATGTAGAGGTGGGTCCCATTTTTTAGGTTGTTTGTTTTTTCCACTACCACTATAAATATAGAGGCCAAACCTCTATCTAATAGAGGAAATGAAATAGTCTAAAAGAGGAAATGAAATAGAGTAGGAAGGTGCTATCTTGGGGCCAAACCTCTATTTTATCCGGAAATGTCTATTATGCCCTCACATTAATTTTAAAATTCTACATTTTGTCCTCGATTCCAAATTCCTTTTATCAGATGAGATCTGTACTCATCTCTCTTGCCTCTCTCTTTCTCTCTTGAACCCTCATCGAACTCAGAGAGATGGAATGATCTTCATCTAGGTTAGGGGGAGAAATCTGGATTTCGTATTTCATTGAGATCTAGGTTTGATTTTCATCGGAGCAATTGAATCTCACTGGGAACTAGGTTTGGGTATATTCAAAGGAGAAGGTGAGGGTTCGAATCTCGAATTAGGTTTGATATCTTCGTTCAAATTAATATTCAGGTAACTTTCGATTAATGGTATCATTTTTTCTGTTTGTTACTTCATGAGCTTCGTTGCCCTAATTTTTCTATTTCAGTTGATTCCTGTATGTAGAGGTGTTGTTATTCGCTTGAACCTGTGTTTTTAATTTCTTCTGATATAACACTTTACTGATTGAGATCTTCTAAACCCATGAATGATTGAGCTCATCCAAAACCATTAGTGATTTTAACCCAGAAATGAAAGGAGACTAGCTGTAATAAAAAATTTGGTTAACCAGTTTCTCATGCATGCTGTTGTACTTGTGTATGTGATGGTGAATCCTTGCTACAGTTATGGTTTCATTTTGAATTTAGTGTCTCCATATTTTCCAGGGGTTGTATTTTCATTTTGCAGGGTTTTACTTTTATGTGTAAACCCAAAGTTGTTCAGGTTTTTGTGGAAGGATAACCCAAAAGTATTTAGTTGTTGCAACCATGGCTATACATAATTTCCTAAGACGCATTATGTTGAATGATGAATTATTTCGGCGGTTCGAAGATGTCGGGTTGGAAGTGAACAACAACATTGAAATGAATAGTGAAAGTGCAACATCAGCTACGCAACATGTATTTAGACCCCAAGATCAGAATTTTATGCATCAATTACGTGATCAGGTTGCAAATGAATTAGATCTGCTTGTTAGGGTATAAAATGTTGGGTTGTGAATCTTGGAATTTCGAGAGATGAGGTATCTTTATGGGTCATCTGTGTAGGGCTGGTGAGGAAGTGGAGTTGAAGGATGAATGGGGGTTTTGGTTTGGTCTTTTATTAGTTTGTATTTCATTTAATCCGTATAACGGTTTGGATTGTTGAAAACATTTTTGAATTTTTGAAAATGTTGATTTGGAATGAATCTTGGAATTTTTAAAGTTGTTTAAGGGTAAAATGTGAAATGTACAAATTTAAGTTTAAATATAGAGTTATTAGATAGTGGTTAAACAAACATAAATTTAGAAGACTCTATATAGTGGTATTCATATAGAGATAGAGGTAAACCTCTATGTAGAACCCTCTAATTATATAGAGGAGAAAACAAACATGCTGTAAGTGATCGGTATTGCAAACAAGTGACGACAAAAGAGAAAAACCTAATAAGTATTTTCTTTTATTTATTTATACTTTCTATTTTCATTTTTCTTTTAATTTTCATAAAGTGACATGGAAAAGTTAGAAACAGTCTCTTTCTGCCACATAAGTGGTCACGTGGAAAACGTTGTTACTCAGTTGTAATATAGATGGTTATATAACATTTTCGTATTGAGTCGACCATCCCAATGTTCTACGACAATGACTAATTTGTAATAGCAAAAAAAACATCTAGTTTTTTAAACACTATAAATACCACACTCATTTAACTTTGTTCTTACTCCAAAGTCCAAACTCAATCTTCTCTATAAGTTTTCTCAATAAAAATTCTTCTGCTTTGTATTCAACTTCTCTAAATTTTTCAATAGAAATTCTCATTCTCAAGATATAAATCGACAAAGAAATGGAAAACCACCTATGAATAAACCTAGTCAACCTATGCCGGTAACACACTCAGATTATGATAAAGACAACAGTCTCAATCTACTTTCTGGTTCAAGAACTATCCAAAGCTCAAGGTCATTTGTCCACAAAAGTTGAGCGAGATAGCGCTGCTAAAAAAGGTGTTGAACCTGTTATCGACAACTTTCCTTGGTTCACTTTGTACCATATTGGTGCGAAGAAACATCATCCCAAATTGTTGTTTGTATTGGTGGAATGTTGGTGATATACTACACACTCGTTTCATTTTACAGACTTCGAAATAGGTATATCAAATATTTTGATTTATAGGTTTATTGTAATCAATACAAAGATGTAAATGAAATTAACAATTTTAATATTTTTACAAGAATAACACTATTAGATTTGTATTTCCTACTTGGGATACCTTGGGTGTGGGAGATAATATTCCATTTGATTAAGAAAGTTGGTTGACAGAGGACCGATATAAATATGAACTTGCGAAGTACATGAACTTAAGAAGTGGTGGAATTCCTGATTTTGTTTAAAGGTATTTATAATCAACAAATTACATGAGATGGACTCTGATTTGGGTATACCTGACCCTACCACGGATATAAAAATTGCCAAGATTTTTATTTTTATGGTTACTTGGTTCATGTTTCCCCCCCAACTCAAGCACTAGTGCTCAAACAGGATGGCTAGAGGCTTTGCAAGATATGGAGGTATCCCCACTTATATATGATTGAGGATCTGCTATCTTAGGCGAGTTGTACGTTTGTCTTGATATCACATCATTGGGTTCGTCAAGCATCGAGGGTGTATGTGGCCTCCTTGAGGTAAATATATATGTTATTTGGCTTTATCTTAGTTAAAAATAAATTTAGCAAGTAACTAATTTTATGATGTTTTACTTTCAGCTTTGGTGATATACAAATTTTAGTGTTGGTGTACCACGACTTTTAAACTACATCGAAAAATATTTCCCAATTATAGTAAGGTACGAAGCCGGTAAGTGGCATAAAAAACTGTTTGCGGGTAAAAACAACTTGCGGGAGTTTTCGGTAAAAGGTGGTGGAGGAGGCAAGTGCTCGATGAAGCAGGTGTTCGAAGTTACAAATCGCCTGAACCTTTAAAAAATGTACTGCACGGGAGTACTTTGAGTTCGAGAGACTAATTTGTAGGACCCTGGACTAAACCAAGACAATGGTCGTTCCAGGTTCAATTCGGTCACAATAGGAGGAGCAAGGTCAGTCTGTAGGAAGGGAAGCTAAGATTGTGTGGATATCAATGGAGATTGATCTGTTGATGTGATGTGCTGAACTGCTGTGAAGGTGACTCTCTATGTAGACGAGAAAAATCTTCTGAAAGTGTTTGATAATTGACAGTGATGAGTTTGACTCGTATGTCGAGATTAAGCTTGGTTAATCGTTCTTATCAAATCATAGGTTTCAGAAACCTATTTATTGCATCACATCGATCTCCTGTAAGTAGTGACAGTTGCAGGTATTGGAAGAATGGGAAAGTGAGAGATCGTGCAGAAACCACTTCCACGTTGCATGACATACTTGGTTGATCGACCATCCACTTTTCATTTTCTCCTTTAACTGCCAACATGACTTACTACAACTTTCATCATGGATATACCTCACATCGCATGTGTTGTAGGTCGCCAAACCAAAACCCTAGTAATATCCCCCCATGTAACATGAATTGATGTCTCATGTGTGAGTGGTCAATCTTTGACCTAAGACTATGAGTCTTATGAACTGAATAGACGAAGTTCAAGATTGTGATGGATGAAGCATGTAATGTTGAAACAACACATGCTCTGCATACCATGAATGTTTGAATTAGGTCATTGATGACCGTGACATGTCACTATGCTACTTGAAGCAATAATGATAGTCGGGTGACTTAATGATGGTTTTATGAGATTGCTGGATCAATAATAAACCATTATGTTATGCGCTGAGCACTTATGAGAATAGTCATTTCTGAATGATCATAAGTCTTTCTCGATCCATGTATCATGAGTCAGTCAAATGACGAACCAAATGTTGGTTGGTGAACTAATAAAATACTGATAGCTGGATCAGTAAGAGGAATATTGCTCTAAGCAATTAAATATTGATAGTTGAATCAATATCGCCAGAAGCGGAGTTCTGAACCTTGTTGCCCGTGAGCCATTGCTAACTGAATCAATTAGGGCATTTCCAGATGGAGCATTGATGATTAGAGCAAGTATTGCTAATCAGAGCAAATAATGCTAGGTCCATGAATAATTGATAGCAAGACCAAATAAAATATTAATTAAAAATACTGGTATATGGACCAAATATTATTTATTTAATTAATTAAAATATTGATTGCCGGATCAATATTAAAATATTGGTGTTTGAACCTATTCAGAATTATGCTAGACAGAGCATTCAATTCAAAACCCTAATTATGATCTGAGAATCAACCAATTGATGGGAGAGGGACCGGATACATGGGTGATGGACTGACCGTGTAGTGTCTGGATGCTAGACTGAGCATTTACCAAACTCCTTTGATGAACAGTTGGTTAAAGGATAATTAATTGTTGTTTAATCATTGTTAAAATTGTGCTTGACTGAGAAATAAGTAGTAAAACCTAATTATGAAAAGAAAGGGACCGGCCAAGGGATGTGAAACCGGCCCTTGGTGGTCGTGGGACCATCTGATGGTGTGTGGACGACCATTCCCAATTGCATGAATGAGTTTTAATCAAATATGGACTTTGGATGATTAATTAGGTTAAAAATCATCAAAAGAGGCGGGACCGGCTTTTGCAAGCCAAAAGGTTGACCATAACCGGTCATGGTGGCATGCCATGTCGCCATGCTATCCACGGACCAATCCTGAGAATTCTGGTATTTTCTGATGGTTCATCGAGCATTATTTCATCCTTTTATGAAGAATTTGAGTTTAACTGAAACTCTTAATAGTGGTGGAAGGACCACTATTAAAAATATTAAAATAATTTTATTTTAATATTTCTCATGGTGGTAGAAAGACAAGTCATGATGGTTGCGGGACCACTTGCTTTGCTAACCACATGGTTCATGGAGAAGTATGGAAGTTTCAGGAGTTTTGATAGAAAGAGGAAGTCCTTGAAAGAGGATACCCTAATAATAATAAAATAATATAAAAAATAAGAAAAAGGAGTGGGGAACCGGCCAAAACCGGCGCACGTCTAGCCAGACGACCGTGTGGGGCGCCACCCCACGATTTCCCTATTTTTTATTATTTTATTAATATTTTTTCTCTCTTCATTTTCCTTCTTTGATCAAACTTCCAATCCTAGTTCTTCCATGTTTCCGGATGCTCCTTTGAGCATTATTATTAAAGGCACCCGCTCCTTTTGCTCGGGGATTACTTGGGGTTGCCCCAAATGCCCGGAAGGTGAATATTTATTATTATTCCATGGAATTCAGCTGGGAAAAGCCAAGGATCGGAGTAAGTAAATATTAGGGTTTATCTAGGAATTACTGCGACTAGATTTAATTATTATCCAGGAATTCAACCGGTGAATCTGATGAATGGATTTAATTAATTTATGGCTTTATACTAGCATGCAATATGTCTAGGAGCATTTAGATATGATGTGATCAGCATCATATATTATTCTGGGAAAGTTCAAACACCGGACATCTTTCAAATGCATTGCACATGTTGAAATGATATTGAAAGGATATTGAATTGCTCAGTATGAGATACATGGAATATCGAGAGCTCTTAAGCAAGAGGCTCTGATACTGCCGTCATGTATGGAGGTCATGGTACTGCAATTCGTTTCTCTTACAGAAAGCGAAGACATAACCTCTTATGCATTCTGACATGATCAGAGATACATAATTTCCGATGTGATTTTACGAATATGACCTTCTTCAAAAATCCACCATCAACAAAAACAAAACACCACAAAGATAAATAATATGCATTTGTAGAGATACCAACACGTTATTAGGAACAAACGTACTGTATTTGGATACCGTATGAGGGTTTCGAGGATATAAGACATGATGTTTCCTAAGGGATTGAAGATTTTTCACTCGAGCGCATTATTTTCTACAAACTTGTTATGTATCTTGGTGTTTTTTTTATTATGTAAAAAAATGTACTAGACAGTTAGTTGGTGCAGTTGAAAAGCCAAACAAGCCTCGACCCATAACCACCATCTTTGGAACCGAATTCCAAAGACTGAAGAGAAAATGATGAAAAAGGAGTAAGACATCATCCACCCCTTGTGACGAAGACGAATACGATAAATGGTTCAATTAGGTTGTATAGACGATAATTAATCAAGAAGTTTTACACATCTATGAGATGGATTTTGCTACAATTTGTAGAGCATTATCGAAAATGCCTTGTCCAACACATCCACCGTCGGTGATTCCATGTTTCACCAGTTATCCTTCAGCAGGAGCTTCATCTTCAAGATGACCTTCTAGAGCTTCATCTTCATTGGCCGGGTCCGATTTTCCAGAATTGAGGTGGGAGCTAGACTCTTTTACTCTCACTATAAAGCGTCGAATACTTCTAATTGTCTCACAAGGTCTCGGCCATCCTAATTCGTATACAAGAACATCGCCCAGTCATTAAAAATTGATAGAGCAATTGAATAAATGGGTTTAAGAGATATGGAAACTAGGCGTCTCTAACAACAAGACATACACAAAATGGAAGAGAGCATGAGCTTCAATCCTAAGTTTTCAATCCATGTTGGAACTCCAATATCCCATGCTATGGTTTCAGACTCATGAGCCAACATTATGCTAGAAGGATATCTGAAAAGACGAGGGTACCCAAATATACCACAATCTTTTTGCTTCAACCTATAAGTCTGATATCTTGTGTGATCATCTATGGACTAAGTCGAGACAATACGCCAACAAGATTTTTACTTGACAATAGTTATGGTACTTAAACCGACTGACTATATGATCAACGTCAAGTAATATGGACTAACGGTCAAGTATATTTACTTTATTATAATGCGGAAGTAAATTAAATAACACAAACAAGATTTTGTTATCGAGGAAACCACAAATGCAGAAAAACCCCGTGTTTTGGGGTAAAAACTGATTCTGCTGTTTTTGGTAAATTTGGGTGTGTTGATGAGAAACGAATTCAAACCCTAAATAAATGCACTGCACGGGAGTACTTTTAGATTCAAGAGATCAATCTATAAGACTCTGGCCTAAACCAAGAAATGGCCGTTCCAGATTCAATTCGGTCACAAAGTGAAGGAGAAGGGTTGATCTTAGGGAGGGAAGCGAAGAAGGTGTTTGAGATCAGAATGTTGAATTATGAAGGTGTGGTTGTTTTATGACTTGTATCAGAATATGGTTTCTGTATAATTGTGTTGATAACACTTGTGTTGTTATTGTCGAAATAGATTGAAAACCTATTTATGAGCGCACCCTGACCTCGTAGGAAGTGGAGGAGATTAAGTGGTGGAGTAGTGGGGTTGTGTAAGAGGTGGTGATCATCACGTTTCCATTATGAGGGAAGATTGGCCACACCTTCACCCACTACTCTCATCGTTGTTAACCGTCCGTCATTTCCTGACACTTTCTCGTAGTGGGCGCGTTGCACGCCGCACGCTGTAAACCGCCAGACCAATACCCCAGTGAGCATCCCCTAGTTTGTGACACGTTTGATGTCTCGAGTAAATGGGTCAAGTCGTGGGACTTGCCGTACAGAATAGCATGCGGCGCTATTAGTTTACATAACTAAGTTATTTGTGAAGCCGATATTCATAAAATATCATATGTATTCGATGCACGTAAAGCATCATTTTTAAGCAAGCAACCCAAAATAATCGATGTGCATGGAGCATCGTTGTTTTAGAGCTTGTCTAAATTAGTCGCGAGTCGATCGTCTTAAAAAGAAGAGCGTGACCGGACAACTTTGGGCGATCATTTGGTAGCTCTAAGGGTGAGCTACTGCTTGGTCGATCGCTCCATGTAGGCGAGTGGCGGATGGTAGCCATTCTAAACTCCTACCGGTTGATCTAAATTAGATCTAGAACGCTTAAATCGGCTAGCCAAGTTGAGTGGCCGAGATGATTTGCGGCAGTTAATGACTGCTGTTGAAGCAGCGCGAAGGGCCATCTTTGGGCGATCGTCTGGGATCGCATGGGAGATCTGTAGCTCGGTCGAACGCTCCTTACGGGAGGGGGGTAGCCGGTGATCAAAGTGGCACCCCATCGATCATCTAGTATCCGATCTAAGACGTTCGACCAAGCTAGCGAAGTTGGACGGACGAGATGGTTTTACGGCAGCTGCTTGCTGTCGTTGATTTAGGGTTTGGAAGTCGTGCGGCCAACCCTAGTTCGATCGAACAGTTTGATGTGTCATTGACTTCCCATGAGCAAGTCGATCGACCGGGAATGAAATTGGGCCGGCGGTGAACGCATTGGCATCTCTTTAATCGTGCGGGATACGATCTAGGCCGTCCAACTTGGCTGGCTAAGTTGAATGGATGTGATGATTTGCGATAGTCATATGCTGTCGCAACCCAAATTAGGGCTTTGGAATAGCGCATTCGCCCTAGTTTGGGCAAACGATCTGACACCCTCTGGACTTGCCGCGGGCAGGTCGATCGACCAAGGGAGAAGTTGGGACGCCAATGGGTATGATGGCGCCTCTTTGATCATTCCAAGGAAGATCTCATCCGTCCAACTAGACTGGCTAAGTTGGATGGTCATGATGTATTTGAGACCGTTTTTGCCGGTCTTAGCTCGTTTGAGCTCATTTTTCAAATAGCTCGAACACCCATATTAGGGTTAACGTTCGAAGTGCTTGCGGGTGTAATAGATGGAATCCGTTCGGTCGGGATGTTATTGGACCCGCCGGTGGTCATCATGATGATCACCTAGTTCCGCTAGGAGTAGGCTAGGCCTGTTGAATTGTGTGGCCAAATCGTGTGTCCGTGATCGTTTTTTAAGACTGATATGGACAGTCTAGATTTTCCTTAAGGAATTTAAACGCGTTGGATCGCGCTAACTTTTAATTAAAAAGTGTGTAAACACGCTGATCTCTTTACAGAGAGTGGTGTGGCCTACGTGAGTGTTTTCATGCAGGTCTTAATACTGACACTTCGGGAGATTCATGCTACTCCGCTGCGAGCGAACATTAATCATCATGGCATGCCAATATTGAGAGTTCGGCTGGGAACATTGCATAGGAAAATACTAGGCAGGCAATGCATTAGTGAATAATGTCGGTGGAAGATAAAATTCACAGAATATTTTGAGATTGTTTTTGCACACACCATTCTGAGTAAATTTCATATATACAGATATATTGAATTGCTCAATACATATGTGAGCGAAGAGGCTTAAGCACTCATTGCTTTTAAATGGCTTATGTTCCTTTGCAGGATGACAACGCATTAAATACAGGGTTTACGATTTTAGCCCTTGAACTAAAAAACACCATCAACATTAAGTCCTCTGCTTAGTACGTAACATTGACATTGTTGCGGGGTAAGCACTAGATAGTGACAAATAAAGATAAAACTTATGAGACAAAGTTAGATGTTACCAGGAGAGATGGGTCGGCCTGTCCTTGGAACATGTCACGTTCAGGAGGCGTCCAGGTGAGCGTTCCCCTAGCATGATGTCGGTTGGCCCCAGGTAGATTAGGCACACGGTTGGTTGGGATCTCAAACTGCATTCCAAGTCCCTTGTACATCTAAGTAGCGTGTCCAAGCTTTCCTGGCTTCGGTTAGCATGGAGGAAAAGTGGAGGCGCGATGAAGCATCTCAGCTAACAAGTGCTAGGGCTGAAAGGTTTGCTGCCCGGCAAAAGTGAAGGAGAGTGGAGCATAACATGAACTCCTGGATAAACATGAATACCCTATTCATGACGATGTCATAATCCTCAACTATGATGTGGACGAGCCCTATCATGAGGAATATCCTTAAAAGGATGCTGAAGCAATTTCTGAAAAAGATGTTGAAGCAGCTCCCAAAGAGAACGTTGATGTAACTTCCGAAAAGGGTGTTGAAGCGGCTCGAGAGGATGTTGAAGCGGCTTCCGGAGAGAATGTTGAAGCATCTCCTGGAGAGGACTCTAGTGAAGGCGCCATTGGCCCTGGCGTTGATGACACTTCTTTGATGTTTAGTAGTCTTTGTTTCATGCGGCTGGAGCCAGGGCTTGATCGAATAATAATCCCTCATTCATGCTGCTTTTATGATTTCATGTTTCTAGTTGGATGAATGAATGAAATCTCCCGACTAAGAAATCCAAATTCTTATAAAGATCTAGCAATATCTTGAAACTTTAGACGTAACGCTCTTCAGTTAGGTTAGAGTAGAGCCCGTGTACATGATTTTGCAATCTGAGCTCTCCCATTCTTTTGTTTGATATTCCCCTTGCAAACTACACGCTTCTTGAAGATTTGTGGCGTGCCGGCTAGGTATGTAGAAGGATGGACGCTATGCCACAAATCTTCAAGGACTTTGTTCCAAGCTACATCTTTTGAACCGTCTTCTGAATCTTGGATGGTTGTATGGAATGGGATGTGATGAGAAGTCCCCAATTACACTTCAGATTCGATGGCGTGGCTGGATATGTGAAAATATCTCCGACTTGTACTTTTGGAGTCTTTGATGTACATGTACATCTTCATGTTGAGAAATGTCTTCGGCTCGTAAAGCTTCAACAATGATGATGCTGATATTAGAAATAAACCAGTTGAGGGACGTGAAGGCATCATGTGATGGCAGTCCCTAAGTGTAATTATCCTAAGCTTAATTTCTCTTGAAAGACGTACTTCCACTGTATTTGCCGGTAAGGTGGTTGACGAATTGATGAAGGCGGCAATATTTTGGATTCGTCATTTGTTGATCAATGGGCGGGAGCCGCTCTTGATAGATTTGTATTGTATCCAAACTTTTGGCAGCCCATGTACCCCTCCCAAAGGAAATTGGAAATCTAGAAACACCTAATCTGACTTTGTCGGCGATGTGGTTGTTGATGCGCAGCTTCGTGCAGGCCTTGGGTAGGCGTCATTGAGTTATGTGGAAGGCATGATTCGGTCGGTCTGGCTTGCTGAGGCGCGACTTTCCTCTTCGATTCTTCATTGATAACAGTGCTTATGGACGGTTGAACCAAATACTGTATGTTGGTCAGGCGCCTCCCAAACAGGGAGGTGATGATACTCTTACGCTGCATCTTTGAAAAGTGGTAACCTTATCACGGTTATGACTTCTTGGTTGACCGTCTCTTCTGGGTTGAAAAGGTCCTTGACAGTGAAGGGATTCCGTGTTGAGCCTCAGTCCCCAAGCGTGATTTACATGGTTCTATCTTGTATGGTCGGTGGGTTTACCATAATACAGGTATCGTCATCTCGCCTCCGGGACTCTATTACTTCTCCATGGGAAAATAAAATATGCAGAAGTTCGGATTACGTTTGTCCGTAGTGGTTGTTGCTATGGTGAAGCTCGGGATGGTATCAACAAACGAGCAACAATGGTTCTTGGCAAAAACTGTGATCAGAAGAGACTGGCAGGGAGAGGCGTGATAGCTACGGGCACGAACTTGGCAGTATTCATATAGTGGTAGAGCTTGTCTTGAGGATCGTGCCGAGAAGACGGGACGCGCGTGATGGCTTGAACCCCATTTTGGCTTTCAAAGCCGTGCGACCACACTCTTGGTAACCAATCAGCTGGTTTCACCGACCGGTCATGTGTGTATAGGGTTTTCCGTCCCTTGGTATGACGGTGGCAAGCTTAGGCCAATGGTCGACCATGCGGGGTCGGCCGTGTGTATTCCATACCCGCTTGGGGGTGATGGAATTGATCTCGGGTCATCCAATCATGCAAGCCAGGAGTTGGATGGCCGGGATCATATCCCAGACCGACTGATAGTATGCCAATCGGCTAGCTAGTATAACACACCGAGAGGGGCTCAATCGGGCTAGTATTGCCAAGCATAACACACCGAGAATTGATAGTACATGGTTTCATTATAGTGCTTGAGGTTCGTATACTTCGTAAGAGGTCATGCCACACGATAATGAGTACTGGAAATACAAGGCTGATATGAAATCACAGAAGGATTGTTGCTACATGCTCCAACCTCGGGAGGAATTTCGTGTATGGGCAACGGGGAGTTCTTTGTAGACATTCTCGCGTGCTTCGTAAAGAAGTTTTGAAGTTGACAAGCCCGAAAACCATCATGGAGAAGTAATGGCTAAGATCGATCGCGAAGTCGGCCGTGTTATCTGGATGATCATGAGGCCGTCTTTGCGTCTACGTTGCGTTTCATAGACGTCCGAGGGCATATCACGTTTGGGGTTGGTCTTTGAAAATACGTCTGCTCTCTTGAATATGCCCTCGTCTTTGGACATCTTGGAATCATAATGATAGCGTGCTTGCTGATAGGTGTCTAAAACGCCTAATTTTATATCTAGTATTTATGCTTTCTTTGCTATTGTCATGTAAATTATGTATCTTATGTGTGATTTTGAGTTTTATAGGTGTTTTGGAGCCATTAAAGCAAAAAAGAAGTGGAACTCGCAGAAAGCTTGGATTTCTTCTCGTCATGTAGAAGAGAGCGAAAAGACGAAGCTAGCTGCGAAAGAATGAGGCCATTCCGACTTCAAATGAGAGAGTTATGAGCAAAATGAATGATTAAGCTTATTAGTTCCGTAGGACTGACAGTGCAAGAAGATCACTGGTGGCCCTTATCCAATGGCTGGGTGCATGTAGTTATTTTATTCACTACAACCCAAAACCCAGAGAAACATTTTCTCTTCTCATTATTGTGTTTGTCTGATTGAGAAAATAGAGGAACTGAGATGGCGGCTCCGTTAATATGCAGAGAGAATCAGATCGAGAAGGTCGCGATGTTGAAGAATTGATGGAGATGCTGCTGTATTAAGAAGTTGAAATCGATGGGTCTCTGTGGTTGTTCGATTATGGTAATTCATATTTAGGGTTCGAATGGAAGAAATTTGTGCTCAGTTGGTCTGAGATGAGGGGTTCAGAAACTGCAAATTATGGTGATGAATTAGAAGATGGTTTGATGCTAATGGAGAGTGGGTTACGTCCGAGTTGAAGTTGGAGTTGTAGAGATGGGTTCAGGTGAATGATTTAGGTTGCTGCTCGAGTCTGTGGTCTCAGTGGTTGAATTTGGAAGAATCTGGTGGTGATTAATGATGGGTTTGAAGTATTGGATGGTTCTGGTAGCATCTGGAGTTGAGGCTGTAGATTGTTGGTTGTGCAGTGGTTTTAGTGATGGAGATACAGATGGTACTGGTAATAGAATTGCAGGTGCAAAATCTACAACAAATGGAAGTGCTGGTTAGGAGTGGTTGAGATGGAATTTGCAGATTGCAGGATTTGTTTGAGCTCAAAGGAGATGTTGTTGTTGGTGCAGTTGAGCTGAATTGCAGGTATTGTTGTGGAGCTGTAATGTGCAACTTCAATTTTAGATGTATGCTTAGGATGGAGGATGGCTCAGGTTGTGGCAGTAAGATCCAGTTTAAGAATGTGTTGGTGGTACTGAATTGATAGATACAGATGTAATTGGAGTTGTTATTATGGATGGCTAGGTCAAGAAGGAGTTATGAGTATTGATCTGAGATTGTAATTGGTTGAGAGAAGATTAAGAAAGCTGTCTACAGGTGGTGGTACTGGATTCAGTGGAATTAGATGAATGCTAGGTTTCAATTACAAGTGAAATGGGTATTGCAGGTGCATTAGCTGAAGTAATTGCTCAAGTCTGCAATGGTTATGGGTAACTGGTGGTGCTGTGTATGTGAAAAATGTGAGGAATGAATGTTGCAGACGAGCAGTTGGTGTCAAATAGGTGAGATGGCCGGCAGTTGGAGGATGTGGTTTAACAAGAAAATAGGCTGTCAGTTCTCTAAAACTGAAAGGCCAAAGGCTAAATATTTTAATGGGCTTATAATTTGAGGCCCGAAAGGAAGTTGAGATGATGGGCTGGAGGTTTAGCCGAGAATTAGAGTTGGGAAGGCAAAGAAAGTATAAAAGGAGAGGCTTTATCTCTCTACAAGGATGTCTATCTCTTCTTCTACTTTTTATTCTAGGGTTTAGAAACATGAAAGCTTTTTTTTTTTCTTCTTGTTATGAACTCCATGAACATGAGCTAGATATTTTATTATTGGTTAAAGATATAGTCGGATTTTGCAAGCATGTTATTTGATTTATGAATTAGTTTCCTCTCCATATTATCGATCACTTTCTACGGTTTATAATAATTGCATGATTGATGTATTGCAATATGATTGAATGTTTCTTTGGTTGAGTCTTGAATCGATTGAACATACATCCATATCTATAGCTATTTTAGGGTTTATCATCAAGCGATAACCTTGAATACGAGTAGCATGATATGATTACGGTTTGTAGTGATACACTCTTGTAATCATATGTAGAGTTTGACCATTGTCCGAATTGTCATGCACAATGTATGACAATTGCATTGATTAGCCTATTTCTGAAACTTAATGCTCATAGTAATTGAACTTAATTAGCGCAAGGCGTTAGGTTATTCTTTAGGTAGAATTCACATATGCAACTCTAATGTGTGTGTTGATGAACTTAGGAAATTTACGGTGTATTCTTGCAATAAGGTATTCTAGGGCTTTTGATGATAGCGAGATTAAATACGAGTTATATACATACATTCAAAAACTTGTTTACAATTGAAGTTGAAACCTTTACCCAATATTTTCACACCCTTGATTTGCGTGTTTATTTCTTTGTTTGCTTTTACTTTATTTTAGTTTATAAAAAATCAGAAAACTCCCCCCTTTGTTTACAGAAGAAACCGAAACATATTGACAACCTAGTCCTCTCTGTGGGAACGATCCTTTCTTACCCTTGCTATATAATATATTTTGAGTAGTGAGAAAGTTATTTATTTTTGACGCATACGACAACGATCAAATTTTGGCGCCGCTGCCGGGGAGGCGGCGGTTGTCACTTGTTTTGGGTTTCTTATTTTTTGTTTTTAGTTTTGTTTTTAAATTTCTTATTTTCTGATTTTTTACCTTGGTTTGAGAATCTTATTTCAGGTACTTGTTTCTCATGGAAGGACCATACTACATGAATGGATACGGTTTTCAACAACCTCAATATGACAACTTGAAAAGGAGAGGGTACCCAAATACACCACAAGCTAAAACTTTTCCTACCTATAAGTCCTTTCTCCTAAAGTGATTGTCTATGGACTGAGTTGAGACAATACAACTAATCGGTTCACACTTCGTGTGATCGTCTATGGATACGAGATCGAGACAATACAACAACGAAGTATGTTTACTTGATACAAAGGTTCGGACTTAACCAAGCACAATAGGATTGCTTATCAAGTAAATAGGAATTAATGTTTGTGTAATTTACTTTAATTATAATAAAACAATTATAATGCGGAAATATAGAGTAAATGACACATCAAGATTTTGTTAACGAGGAAACCGCAAATGTAGAAAAACCCCGGGACCTTATCCAGAATTGAATACTCTCAGGATTAAGCCGCTACACAAAAGTACACCTAAATTCGTATAGTTGAGACCAAGCAACTAAACCTATAGTTCACCTAGTTCCGTCTGTATTCCCACGCCTCCAACTTATAAATAAGTCACGTACTTAGAACAATTCCTTTGGTTCGTATTCCAAACAGTAAAGGAACAACAAATCTGTTTGGTATCAACTCTCTTCAACCAAGTGATATGAGTCAAACAAAGGCTCTTTCGTTTATCTTAACATAAACTCCTTCGTCAGGTCCTTAGATCTATCTTATGTTCAATTACCGAAGTAATCGTTTAAGATTAAGCCAACAACACTCTTAATCCAAAGAATTGTGTTGATGCCGATCTACTCAATTAATCAATCCAATTTACCACAAGGATAAACCGATTATTAATTGGATCCGCTTTTACCAAAATAAGTATTGTGCACACCAAAGATTATAAAACCCAAGTCAGATCTTCAATATCTTCTTTGTCTTCAAATCTTCAATAAAAACCTGCACACAATCACTTGAATCTCTTGTGATCAATTACGCACAGAACGGAGTCTGTTAACAATGGATTATCAAAAGATCATCTTGAGAACTAACAACAGTCTAAAGATCCCTGTCAAAACGCTGAACTAGTTGAGTGAATCTTATATCAGAAGAGAAGATTCTCAAGCATAAACAAACTAGGTGCAATCAGATTTCAACCACCGTAAGTCAATCAAATCAATCGAAAGCAAAAGATAAACCGCAATTATCTAGTTTCCCACCAACGGTACACGCTAGAGCTTCTCAATCCCAAAGAAGACTTTAAACTGAGCGGCCGTAAGAGATTTCGCCTAATTAGGTTACTCTCCTCTCCGAATAGGCGACTTCACCAGTAACAACAACAAATGAGGAAGTCTGTTGTTACGAAGGATTAGTTTGCTAGAAAGGAAAACTTCAAGTATTTATAGACAAGGAAGTTTGGACACCAAGGAATTTCCAAAACCGAAAATATTCTCAAGATATTCATTAAAGCACAAATTCGGTTTTCATAATTCCTGGAAATGCTCTGTCTAAAAATAATGATCGAAATATCTCGGAAAATCTAATTAGTAAATGCACATTACTAATTCTTATATTTCCCTACAAAATGAAATTAATAACCTTAATTAAAAGATTCTTAACTTACTTATGTTTCGATCCTGGGATTCTCTTCCCTTAGCTATTAAGGAATATCTTTGAACAATTAAAGAAATAAACATTCACAGCCGTGTTTAAAGAATATCGACATCCTTACTTTGTAAGTTCTCTTTCATACTTACAACCTTGAAGCCGATTTTTCACACTTCCAAACAAGTTTAAAATTGGTTCATATGACTTTCAAGAACTATGCGATTGATTAAACAAACATTCAATCACAATCATGGGTTTAATCGGTTCTACCAAAACAAGTTTCGGTTCTACCTTCCATGTGAGTACTGTGCATAGTCACACTAGCTTTCCAAAATTCGGTTGACTAGGTACTAGGATCAGTTCCCCACATATATATGGTATCTAACTTATATGTGTTGCACATGTCCATAGGATCGGTTCCCCTTTGCCTAAAAACGTATATAAACATGTCCATAGGATCGGTTCCCCCCCATCAACAAGGATCGGTTCCCCTTTGTGATGTACTGCACCTCTTACTAGGATCGGTTCCCCTTTCCCATATTTGGTCAGACAGAAAATCACAAACCCGATCATACCATCTCAGTTGATTACTTAAGATCGGTTTTACTAATAAAAGTCATACCAATACATAAGTCAGGCCTTTGTGAATAGTTCTACCAAGAACACAAACAAGTTGTGAGCGGTTATACTCAATCACACATATTGGTTGTTCATAAGATATGCAATGAATAACAAAACCAATAACACCTGGCAATTTCCTTTTCGGTTCACAAACAAGTTTATGAACTTACTTCCTTAAAACACATGTAAACATTGTTCCCTAGGATGAAATCCTCACCTGATACCCATACATAATCACAATAGCATTCAAATGATTATGGCGATGTCTTATCTACAAAGTTTAATGGTTAAGCAATAAACCTCGTATTGTATTCCTTAATACTATGTCTATCTAGAGTTCAAATATGCTTCGCAGTTTTGTTTTCAATATGCACGACTAGAAAGATACGTTAGGGAATGAAACAGTTCAAGTCAATATCACTAACCTCAAGTGGAAGGATGATTGTTGTCGTTGTAGCTCCTTGCTTCTTCACATCTTCAAGACTTCGCAATACTTGTAATGTTCATATCCTAATACTTTCAAGCTAACATATACGAAGTTGACTCTAGTACATAATCAAGCGACTCTTAACATGATTTTTGATTCACTAAAATATGACAACCAAACTTGACATACCAACGCTTGGCTCGGTCCATGCTCTAACACAACTACCAATTATAGGGGTATAATCAAAACCAATTCATTGGTTATGACCAATACTCCATGGAACCTTATGGTTTTCCTCAACAACCTTATGGTGGTGATAGGTGTCTAAAACACCTAATTTACTATCTAGTAGTTACGCTTTCTTTGTTATTTTTCTTGTAAATTATGTATTTTACGCTTGTTTTGAGTTTTGTAGTTACTCTGGAGTCGCACGGACGAAAAGAAGAAGAAATCACTCAGTTTGAGCAAAAAGGGCAAATTTGTTATTTCATGGGCGAACACTATATAGAGCCTAGTCAAGGTTAAGGGACACCTCTTTTGGGAGGAGTATTAAACATAGGTTAGCTGATGTTAAGGGGCTGTCAATTTGGTTAGCCCTTATCAGAAGCGACCAGGTGGCAATAACCATCCCAACCTACTACCTAACATCCAGAGGAACCATCGTTCATTTCTCATCTGAGATTGAGAAAAAAAGAGAGAAAAGCAGCCATGACTGCCGATGAAAAGAGAGATCGAGAGATGATGAGCCAGGATATGCAGAAGATACAAGGGGATATGTGAGACTGAAAAGCAGCAGGTCGGTTCAATTTGTAATGAACTCGAGTACAGATGCAGATGAAGAACTCAGTGAAGAGTGATTGCAATTGGAAGAGATGGTTGTGGTGGTTAAATTGAGAAGTCAGGGAAGTTTTTAGTTAGGGTTTCAGTGATGAACAACTTTCCAGGAATTGTTCTTGATTTGAGCAAGGAATGGTGGAATTGAATGGGTTTACTCGAATTCAAATTGCAGGAGGAATTGAAGAAGGAAGCGGCTAAGAACATCACAACATACGCATCTCCTACACTACCAGGATTCTCGCACATAGCATGTTTGATAAAAGGCCTCCTGGAGACTCATGTGCTGTGTTGAATAAGGAGGTGAGATGCAGAATGTGCAAATGGGTCTGGTGGTATTGTTTGTTATAGGAGTGTGGCTTGAGTTTGTCTGAAAGAATGGGACTGCAAGCAAGAAGATGTGAGATGAGAATTGAGGTGAAATTGGAATTAAGAAGGAAATCACAAGCTGGGTTTGGTTTCAATTGGTAAGAATGGAATCGATGTAGTTTGTATGATGGTGTCGTTAATATGAGTTCTTCCCTCGAAATGAAATGAAGATATAGTAATCAGGGTTGGTGATGACTTGATGTTGGCGCTGAACTGAAGTGGATTTGAGGCAATGTGTGGGAGGTGTTAGCAAGGAACTAAGATTTGAATTGGGAGAGATGAGTTGCGGTGGAACAATGGCTCGCTATAGAGCGTGGCTTGAGATGGCCGAACATAACGAGGAAAGATGAGCGCGACAATGTGAGCGCGACAGAGCCTGAAGTCGTTGCCATGTAAAGTCGGAGTTGAATGAGCAATTGGGTTGCGATCTAACGGAGACCGATTTAAGGGTTTCGTGTTGGTGGAACTATTGATGGAGGTCTTTGGTCGATATGGGTTTTCTGGGAAAGTTGAGTAGAGTAGGATGATGAATGAGTGTGCATTGGCCAGAGCCGAGATTATGGCGAAATTGTCTTGGTGTTTTTGGAGTCTCGAGTATGGAGAATGGCGGGAGATTTGGGTTAGAATGGCTGTGAGCAAGAGTTGCAATTGTTGTGTTTGAACTTGTAGTGAAAACCAGTAGTAGTGCTTGAATTGGAGGAAATGGAACCAAGTCGCCATCGGTGCAAGAGAAATACATGGCGCTGGCTTGTTTCGAGATGGTTAAGTTGGAATTGTGTGAAATGCCACCGAGTGCCGGATAAATGCCCGATGTGTGTGTGTTTGTCCGCCGAGTTGGTGCGAAGCTGTGAAAAGCTTGAGTTGTGAAGTGTGCAGCTGTTGGTGGTGAATCAGATGAATTGCCGCTGTTGATAGCAAGGAAATGGGGAAACTGGTTAGTCGCAGGTGGTATGAATTGAAGGCATGAATATGTAGCTGCAGGGGTTTGCAGTGTGCAGAATGAATAGCCATCATGGCTGGAAGTGCACTGGCGATGCACAAACATGGTGCAGCAGACTTAGGCCTGTGCAATTGGCCAAAGCCACTCAGCCCATCCAGCTGAGTAAGATGATGATCCAGACCCTGACTCACCTGACTCGGTCAGTGATTGACCCGGTTTGACTCAGTGAGCTGACCCAGTTGACTCGACCGATCCGACCCGGTGACCGGTGACCGGGCGGACTTTGCCGGTCACCTGAGCTACTTTCCGGCGACTATTCCGGCTGATTTCCGGCCGTAATCCCAGTTTCCCGGCGACGGTTTTTGAACATAATTTCACATGGGTATTTCTCACACATGGGCTTGGTGGACCACTTGGAGATAGGTTTTGAGAAGACCTAATATTGGAAGGAGTATCCTTTTGGAATGGGAGAAGCATATAAATAGAAAAGTCTTTCTCAAACCTAGATATATATCCATTAGGGAGACTTCTACTTGTTCTAGGGTTTCACATGATAGTTTTCTTCTTTGCTTTCTATGATGATTTCCAAAAACACAAGTAATTAAGTTTTTATTATTGGTTGAAGATGTAGTTGGATTTTGCAACCAAGTTATGATTTTTATGAATTAGTTTTCTCTCAATATTATCGTTTGATTTCTACGGGTTATAATAATTGCATGATTGATGTATTGCAATATGATTGAATGTTTGTTTAGTTAAGTCTAGAATTGATTGAACTCACATCCATATCTATAGCTATTTTAGGGTTTTTGTTAAGTGCATATTTTGCATACATTTAGTGTCGAATCCACGCTAGTATTTGCTATATTTTCTTGTGAATTATTGTATATTACGTTTGTTTTTCTCTATTTGTGTTTTATTAGGTGAATCATCCGAAAGAAGCGAATTGGCACTTAGTTGTGCATTAAAAGAAGTTAGCCGAAAGCGGAGAAGGGCCAAAGACCAAGTGTAACTCATTCAAATCAAGGATTTCTTGATATCATCGTGAAGAGGACGAAAAGACGAAACTAACGGCGAAAGAATGGTGTCGTTCCGACGTCGTATGAATATTTTACGGGCATATGAAGCAAGTTAAAGTCGCAAAGTTTGTCGCAAAGAGAATCTATAAAGGCACCGTATTTATGTTAGGAGCTGCCACCTTCTTTATTTTCCCGCCCACGTAAATAGCAGCGAGTATTTTCCAGCGAAATTGGTTTTGCATGACGATTATGGCTGTAGACAACAAGTTCTGGGACTTACAAAACAGCGAAGTGGTTACTGCCATTGGTGTTGCAACTGATGATCATTACGACGACGAGAAGACGATGCTGCTACCGTTAAGGACGAAGTTGTGAAATGCATGGCAGTGAGATGAAAGATGATGATGAATTGTTGATGGCCGTTTGCCTGAGATAGAAGAGTTGCAGTTGGAGAAAGGAGAAAGCAATTGCGGTTCAAGGAGTCGATGATGGAGCTCGGGTGAGAAAGACTCGTCGATGGAGTTGAAGCTCAAGGATTGGCTGCTGTTATTTTGAACTGCAGAGAGGATGGAGTTAAATTGTGAACGTTGGCAGTGGAAGATGATTCAAGAGTAATGGGTGTCTTGTTTTATTTCATGGTCGGGCGAAGGATTATCGATGGGCAGGGAAGCTAATGGTGCAGAGATACTACATGTAGATGACGATGGAGCTGGACTGAGTTCGACAACACTGGTCATGAGAATCATTCTCGGTGATGAGATGAGAGATTGCTACCGTTATTGGCTGTGGTGAAGGATTAAGGTATTGGCTACCGTTATTGGCAGCAATGAAGAAGATTAATGGAGAAGAGCTCAAGACAAGACGAGAGATCTCGAGCTTTGGCAGTAGACAGAGATGGAGTGTACAATGAAGTCACGTCCGCTGTGTTAATGAGATGATCACGACCATGTTGCTGTTGGTGGTCGAGTCCGAGAAGAAAATGGGATTTGGGTGTCGAATCGTTGATTGCTAGGCGAGACGAGAAAGAGATTGGGTTTGAGTTTGAAGAAGGCAGGAAACAGAATCGATGTTGAGAATAAGTTCACGTAAGAAACAGTAAAAGAAGTTCAGAAACTTACAAAGAGGGAAAACTTCACCGTAGGAGATTCTGATTGAGGCTACGGCGATATTTTCAAACCGTACATAATCTCGTGTGAATATACGGATGGGAAATTCCACCGTATGCAAACACAAAGCGAATCTACGGAGGGTTTTTCCCACCGTACGTAAACTCGGGAAGAGAATAAAGTTTCCGTGAAAACTTTAAGGAAATGGACTGTCAGTCCTCTGTATCCGATAGGCCATGAAGTAATGGTGAGTAATTCAGATGGGCTGGATTTTCAAATTTCGTGCAAACCCAATATGCGTAATTTAAGTGTTGTCACACGGCGCAGGACTTTGGGAAGTGACTAGTTTTAGGGAACTTGCGACTTTTGGCAACTTGTTTTCGACCGGGATTTGAAGCACGGGCGTAGCTACAACTTGGGTACTATATAAGAGGCTCATCTAATATTTTTTAGGGGATCTTATAATCTTTTATCAAGCCATTGGAGAGGAGAACTAAAGAGAAGAAAAGCTAGGGTTTTGGAGCGATTCATCACCGTAACTATTTCTTTACCATTTTATCATATGAAACTCATGGGTTTTATTAGTACCATGAGTAGCTAAACTTCTTAGTGATTGGGGATGAATTCTAAGTTCTAGACATGATTTGAATTATTATATAAATCTATTTTGAAGTTCTTCACATGATTATTGATTGTTTATACTAATTAGAATATTTATGATTGATTGATAGATTGTTTAGGTGGCCAACTGAATTAATTTGTTGATTCAATCAAATGCTAGTATTGAGTTAGGAGATAAGTAATAGTCGATTGATTCATACAAAAGTAGAGAACACAAGACCTTGCAGAGGGATTCTGTGTAGTGATTGTGTGTATAGACAACACTAGAAAGTGGACCTTGAGCTAAGAGTCTAACTATTAGGATCAATCTATAATTCACAAAAGATAAAGCATTCGGACAAATTACACCTTGAGTGAGCTACTACTAGGTGGTTTCGAAGAATAGAATCTGGTATTGGAGAGCTTAGGCACCCGAGTGATTTAAGGAATTTAGGGATAGACTGAGCTAGCTTGTTATTCCACTAGTTGGTAATAATTTGTGATTAATTGTATTAATGGATGAATATAATAACTTGATGACGGTTTAGTAACGAAGAAGGATTCCCGATCATATTTCTCTCCATTGCTTGCAAACTTTATTATTTTCAATTGCTTTGTTATTTACTTTAAATCAAAAACAAACCCCATTGTGACACTTTTTGACAACTAAATCTCCCCTTTCTTCGTGGGAACGAACTTGACTTCCATTATATTATTTTTAATTGAGTGGAAATAAGATATTAATTTGATTGCACCTACGACACGCATCAAATTTTTTGCCATTCTTAGGGGAGCTTGATCGGTAGCTTTAGTTGTTATTTTTGTTTGTTTTATTTTTGTTTTTAGTCTTATTTTTAGTTTTTGATTTAGCTTTTTGAGAATTTTGTTTTGTGTACTTAATCCTGATGTACCGAAAGATTGGGATTATCTCGAGGTGTGGAATTCAAACTCGCAAGGGAACAAGACTACAAGCACGTCCACGATTCTGTTGCAAACTGGAACCTTCTACGAGAAGAGATGGTTAATCTGACGACGAGAGAGACCCTCCACCTCCGGGAGAGGAATTTAAGAGAGTTGACGTCTCCATGCTTAGATTCGCAACCATTGTGCACTGCAATCACTAACCCAAATGGAGCTGAAGTCGAATCTACTTCATCATCTACCAAAGTTCAAGGGACATCCAGGTGAAAATCCAAATCGACACCTTCAACAGTTCCAGAACACAATGACAAGTCTGAGGCATGTAACCGCAGGCAGAGATATGGCTATGCTACAAGCCTTCCCGTTCTCATTGATAGACTTAGCAGAAGAATGGTTGTATTGTCTTCCTCCAGGGAGTGTTACAACATGGACTCAGATGAAAAAGCTATTTCTGGAGAAATATTTTCCTGCTTCCAAAGCGGCATCCGTTCGGAAGGAGATTAGCGGCATTCTACAGATGTCTGGGGAGTCTCTATATGAATATTGGGAGAGGTATAAGAAGTTGTTGGCAAGCTGCCCACACCATAATATATCCTCAATACTTATCATTCAATACTTCTACGAAGGATTACTTCCAGAACAGAGGAATTTGATTGATGTGGTCACGGTGGTTCACTTAGTGAGAAGACAATTTGTGCAGCAACCAGTTTGATTGAGAGTATGGCTTCTAATGCTCAACAATTCTACACCGTAAACAACTCTAATGTCGAAGAGTTAGTGAGATGGGAGAGTCTCGACAAATGTGAGCAACGGATGAACAACATAGAAAAGGTAGTACAACGAATGGCGTGAGTGATTATTCCTTCTTATGAAGAAGAGTCCAACAGGTGAATGCCGTGTTCCCTAATCGTGAGGCCAAGGTATGATCCCTACTCTAATACTTATAATCCAGTTGGAAAGATCACCCAAATTTCAAGTTATGCAAATCAGCAAGTCTGCAGCTCCTAATCCTTATGGGCGACAGAATGGTTTTCAACAACCACGATTCCGACCACAACCTCCACCTCGGCCTCAACAGCCCAGACTCAAAATTCCAGGTTTAGAGGAGATGATGAAAATGATGATGCAAAAGCAAGATGCCAATGCTCGGGGCGTCAAGATACAATCCTGCGTAAACAAGACATGGCTATAAAGGACTTGCAACTTCAAATGGGACAATTGGCTCTGGTACATGAATGAAATAAAAGCACTGAGAATTCAAGAAAGTTGCCATCACAACCTTTTGTGAATCCAAGAGCGAACGTCAATCTGTGACTATAAGAAGTGGGAAGCAAACCGAAGAGCCAAAACAACAAGAACAAAGTTAGTCACGACTTGGAAGAGGAAGTAGAGGTGGAAACCGTTCCAAAGGAAAATCCAACCTCAATCGGCCAACCTAAGGACACAGATTCCTACTTTTACCACACCACCTCCTTTTCCTAGTCGCTTTGCCAAGTCAAAGAAGCAAGCTCTAGACAAGGAGATTATGGATATTTTCAGAAAGGTGCATATCAACATTCCATTTATTGAGGCCATCAGAACGGTACCCAGGTATGCCAAAGTTCTGAAGGATTTGTGTACAAGGAAGGAGAGGTTGATTGCTAACGAGATCACTCAGGTGGGCGAAAGTGCTTCAGCTATGTTGCTAAAGAAGATGCCTGCAAAGTGTAAAGATCCTGGTGGTTTTACAGTGCAAAGTGTAAGGATTGGTGAAAAACGGTTCGAGCGTGCTCTACTCGATTTGGGAGCTTCCATAAGCGTGATGTCACCGATGTTTATGATTCATTGAATCTCGGACCTTTAAAGGAGACAGGGATTATCATTCAATTAGCTAATAAGTCTAACATATATCCTAAGGGACTCGTGGAAGACGTGTTGGTGCAAGTGAATGAACTAATATTTCCGGTTGATTTCTTTGTTGTGGATATGCAGAATGGGGACAATTGTTCGTCTACTTCATTACTTCTTGGGAGACCATTTATGAAGACTCAAGTAAGACGAAGATTGATTGGCAATCTTTGGAACACTCACTATGGAGTTTGACAAAGAGGTTATACGCTTCAATATTTTTGAAGCCATGTGTTATGCAAGTGATATCCATTCTGCATTTTCTGTTGATGTTATTAGTTCGTTAGCACAACAGATGTTTGATTTGAATAGAGAAGATGAACTTGAATCTGTGTTACAAAATAGCATTGATTTGGACGTCCATGGCATGCCTAACTTGGACGTTGATATTCCCAAGGAGTTTGTTGAGACATGTGGTGCTTTAACGGCATCACAAGGAGTTAAGAGGTAATATTTCATATATCTCTTTACTCAGAATCGATGAAGTTCCTTTACCTTCTGTTGTGCAGAACCTAAATTAGAGCTTAAACCTCTACCGATCACTTAAAGTATGCTTACTTGGGTGATGGGGAAGAGCTTCCAATCATTATTGCAAAGAATCTCACAAAGAATACAGAAGAACGCCTACTTAGGGTTCTGAAAGAGCACAAAACGGCTATTGGTTGGACAATTGCTGACATCAAAGGCATTAGTCCAGCCATGTGCATGCATAGAATCCTTATGGAAGATGATATCAAGCCAAGACGTGATGCTCAGCCGTGAAGGCTTAACCCCCCAATGACGGAGGTCGTGAAGAAAGAGATCCTCAAATTACTAAGTGTGGGGGTGATTTACCCAATTTATGACAAACAAATGGGTTAGTCCGGTGCAAGTGGTGCCTACGAAATCAGGTGTCACTTGTTAGAAATCAATATGATGAACTTGTTCCTACAAGAGTTCAAACAGATGGCGAGTGTGCATGACTACGAAAGCTCAATTCGGCAACCCGCAAGGATCACTTTCCTTTGCCTTTCATTGATCAGATGTTAGAGAGGTTAGCGGGACATTCATATTATTGCTTTTTGGATGGTTATTCGGGCTATAATCAAATTGTTATTGTACCGGGAGGATCAAGAGAAGACTACTTTCACTTGTCCTTTTGGTACATTCGCATATAGAAGAATGCCATTTGGTCTTTGCAATGCGCCCGCCACTTTTCAGAGATGTATGGTTAGTATATTTTCCGATTATGTGGAAAACATCATTGAGGTATTTATGGACGACTTGGTGTTTATGGTGATTCATTTGATATTTGTTTAAATAATCTTGAACTTGTGCTTAAAAGATGCATAGACACTAATCTTGTTTTAAATCGGGAGAAATGCCACTTTATGGTAGACCATGGAATTGTACTTGGACACATCGTGTCCTCTCAAGGGCTTGAAGTAGACAAGGCAAAGATAGACTTGATTAGAACTTACAATACCCCACTTCGGTGAGGGAATTCGCTCGTTTCTTGGTCACGCGTGTTTTTATAGGAGGTTTATCAAAGATTTCTCCAAAATCTCAATGCCAATGTGCAAATTGTTGCAAAAGGAGGTTGCCTTTAACTTCGACCAGGGAGTGCAAGGATGCCTTTAATAAATTGAAGGAATTGTTGACTACTGCACCAATTATTAAGTCACCGACTGGAGTTTGCCGTTCGAGTTAATGTGTGATGCAAGTGATTATGCAGTCGGAGCTGTTTTGGGTCAAAAAGTAGACAAGAGGTCACATGTGATCTATTATGCATCACGGACCCTAAATGATACTCAAATCAACTATTCCACTACTGAGAAAGAGTTTTTGGCTATAGTATTTGCATTATAAAAATTTAGAGCTTATTTGGTGGGTACTAATGTGATTGTATATTCTGATCATGCAGAGACTACGGTATCTATTGAAAAGAAGGAGGCTAAGCCAAGACTCATACGTTGGATTCTTTTGCTGCAAGAATTCAATATGGAAATCGAGAGATAAGAAAGGTGTTGAGAATACGATTGTTGATCATCTTAGTAGACTTGTTGTTTCCGAAGAAGAACTCCCGTTACGGGATCGCTTTCCCCCCACGAACAACTTTTCTCGATTGAAGAATCAACACCGTGGTATGCGGATATAGTGAACTATTTGGTTACAAGGCAAGTACCTAGTACGATGTCTAATTTTCAAAAGCTAAAGCTTAAGAAAATAGCCAAGCAGTATGTGTGGATGAGCCCTACTTGTGGAAATATGGTGCTTGATCAAATTATTCGCAGTGCGTACCAAACTACGAATTTCAGTCAATTCTATCTTTTGTCATTCTTATGCTTGTGGTGGTCACTTTGGTGCAAACGTACCGCTCTCAAAGTCCTTGAGAGTGGCTTTTATTGGCCTACCCTATTTGAGGATGCATATGCTTTTTGCAAATCTTGTGATAGATGTCAACGAACGGGCAATCTAGGTGCTCGAAATCAAATGCCACTCAATCCTATTCTCACTGTCGAGATTTTTTGATGTGTGGGGCATTGATTTTATGGGTCCTTTTGTTAATTCGAATGGAAAATTTTATATACTTCTTGTTGTGGATTATGTTTCTAAATGGGTGGAAGCTAAAGCCACCCCTACTAATGATTCTCAAGTTGTTTGTGAGTTTGTGAAGGAATATATTTTCTCTAGACATGGTACACCAAGAGTGGTTATCAGTGATGGAGTCTCGCACTTCAAGAAATCCTTCCATGATCTCCTCAAGAAGTACAACATTACACACAAGATTGGTGCGCCGTATCACCCACAAACTAGTGGGCAAGCCGAAATTTCAAATCGTGAGATTAAGTCCATCCTTGAGAAAACCGTTAATGCTACACGGAAGGATTGGAGTTATAGACTCAACGATGCACTTTGGGCGTATAGAACAGCATATTAGACACCGATTGGTATGTCTCCATATCGTTTGGTTTATGGCAAAGCTTGTCATCTCCCAGTTGAACTTGAGCATAAGGCTTTATGGGCGGTAAAGATGTGCAACATGGAGTATGACAAAGCGGGGAAACATAGGCAACTACAAATCAATGAGCTAGAGGAGATACGTAATGATGCTTACGAGAGTTCTCGTATATATAAGGAAAAGACTAAGCTTTTCCATGACAAGATGATTTCTCGAAAGAATTTTGTTGTGGGACAGAAAGTTCTTTTATTTCATTCTCGTCTTAAGCTATTTCTGGTAAGCTAAGGTCCGGATGGATTGGACCATATGTTGTTACTAATGTTTATTCTCATGGTGCGATTGATATCACTAGTCTTAGAGATGGGACTACTTCTAAGGTCAACGGCCATAGATTGAAGCCATACTATGAAAACATCGCTTATGTGAATGTGGACGAGATAGAGCTTGGGATTTACTCCTCTGGAGGAGTAGTAAGGAGAATGCCAAGTCGGGTGTGACTTTAAACCAAGCGCTAAATGGGAGGCAACCCATAGGTTTTGTATCTTAAACCCTTCTATTTTTGTTTTTTATTGTTTTCATATCATATTTGCATCCCCATGTTTAATTTCATTGAGTCCGGAATCTATTTTAGAAGAAATTATAGACGAATACCTTTTCGTCAGAAAACTTCAGACTGCGCGTAGATCAGTCCAGAGACCATAACTGTCAGACCGTTTATCGAAACACTGTGCCCTTTTGACACTTTGTAGAAAACACATAGATGAACAACTTTTGTGAAATGGAGTTTTTCCAAATTCCTTACCAATTTGCACAGTTTTTGCGTTTTATCTGCTATTACGTCAGAATTCAGAACTAGGTTTTTCACATTGAGGACAATGTGAAGTTTAAGTGTGGGGAGTGTTTTGCATATAGTTTTTTCAATTTCTTTGTATATATTTGAATAAAACCTCCAACTTGTAGAGATTTTAGAATCACTAGCATACTTTTAGGTATGTTTACATAGAGATTCTGAATGACATAAATCGAACTTGGAAGTGTTAGGGAACTACATTCGGATTTCTTACGAATTGGAGTGTTAAATAATGGATTTAATCATGCCGGTGATGCAAATTAGGAGCAGAGAGAAATGCATTATTAGAGTTGCTGATCAATCATTAGTGGAGACTACCCATTTTCATATCAACCAAGGCACCAGACCAAATTTTCTTTTTAGCTGACTAAAGAGCTTTCTTTTGAGTGTGTGTCACCGTACGTTAATTCCGGGTAGAATGGTGAGCTACCCAACCTCCCACCAATAGAAGCACTATTTTTGATCTCTTGAGTGCTAATTTTGTCAATCATAAGGGTGACGTCTATAGACGAAAACCACTTTCTTGTAGTTTGATTTGCAGTTAGCACCATTCTCTCTCTCGACAACAACAGATCCATAGAAACACCATCATCATCAACAAGTGGAGCGACATAAAAATTTACAAGGAAACTTGAAGACGTTTGAGGTTTACAAGCAACAATACAAGGAAGAGCGAAGTTTCAAATTCAAGTAAAGCAACATATACATGAGCAGATTTTTATATACATGTTGAAGACTTATACATAAAGAGCGGAATTCTATATCTAAGCATGAAGACTTATTACAAGAGCGAAGAAAATCAAAAGATGAGAGTTATTGAAGTTTATGATACGAAGGCATTACAAGTTGTGAAGATCAAAGTGGTAACGTACTTCTTTCATGGCCATGTTAATTTTATTTCGTATTTATTGTTTTAGTTGCAATCTCTCTAAAAAAAAGAAAAAAAAAAAAAAAAAAAAAAAAAAAAAAAAAAAAAAAAATATATAAAATGAGATTTGCATTTAGGTTGTTATTTGTTCAATAAGGCCGTGTGGAAGAAAAATATATAAAGAAGTTTCAAGCAACGAGGAAATTGAGGAAAATAGTACAAATTGTCTAAGTTCTATAAGTTCAAGAGTTTATCATCAACAGTTGAAGACCGAAGACGAAGACCAAGAAGATGAAGAAGACGAGCAAAAGGAAGACGTTTCTATTGGATGCTGTGAGAGTGGTGCTTTCATCATTGCAATCAGATGTGAAGGTGTTAAGTACTCTCATCCTTGCTATAATGGTTGATTTCCTTTCGTAGAGATCATCAGAAAAATATCTTTAATTTCCACGATTTTGTGGAGTCTCCAGAAATACTTCGGAAGGTTTCCTTCCCACCATTCAACGTGTGTAGGATTCTCTCTTCATTCCTACCTGCACACATGTGAGACCCATAAAAAAGCCGTCTTATTGAGTGCAATTATCATAAAATCCTTTTAAGTGAGGCAGAAGTCGAGGCGAAATGCTTATTGATCGCTCTCAAACACGCATTCTCTCATTATGGTGTGGTTATTTCTCACTCAAGATTTAAGAATGAATATGTTCTTTGGTATTTCTAACTTCTTATTACTAGCATGCGTAAACTCTATGTCCTCATAGCTCTTTGGATGCTTGGGAAGGCTGAACGCTTTGAAGTTGGAGTGGGTTTTGTGGGTATACCTCTCGTAAGCCCTCACGAGACTATAACTCGTCCACTAGGGACACCTAGGGGTTTAAAGGCCTGTTATTCATGCTAAGATTAACCGTATCCTCGGCGACATGGAGTTGTTGTATTTTAGATAGTTTGCTCGAGGAAAAGCCAAGTGTGGGGGAATTTGTTAAGTGCATATTTTGCATACATTTAGTGTCGAATCCACGCTAGTATTTGCTATATTTTCTTGTGAATTGTTGTATATTACGTTTGTTTTTCTCTATTTGTGTTTTATTAGGTGAATCATCCGAAAGAAGCGAATTGGCACTTAGTTGTGCATTAAAAGAAGTTAGCCGAAAGCGGAGAAGGGCCAAAGACCAAGTGTAACTCATTCAAATTAAGGATTTCTTGATATCATCGTGAAGAGGACGAAAAGACGAAACCAACGGCGAAAGAATGGTGTCGTTCCGACGTCGTATGAATATTTTACGGGCATATGAAGCAAGTTAAAGTGCGCAAAGTTGTCGCAGCACAGAATCTATAAAGGTACCCGTATTTATGTTAGGAGCTTCCACCTTCTTTATTTTCCCGCCCACGTAAATACTAAATGAGTATTTTCGGGCAGAATGGTTTTGCATGACGATTATGGCTGTACACAACAAGTTCTGGGACTTACAAAACAGCTAAGTGGTTCCGCCATTGGTGTTGGTTCCGATGATCATTACGGCGACGAGAAGATGATGTCGCTACGTTAAGGACGAAGTTGTGAAATGCATGGCAGTGAGATAAAAGATGATGATGAATTGTTGATGGCCGTTTGCCTGAGATAGAAGAGTTGCAGTTGGAGAAAGGAGAAAGCAATTGCAGTTGGCGGAGCTGATGATGGAGCTCAGGTGAGAAAGACTGATGCGTGTCGTAGGTGCAATCAAATTAATCAATATTTCCACTCAATTAAAAATAATATAATGGAAGTCAAGTTCGTTCCCACGAGGAGCAAGAGATTCTAGTTGTAAAAATTATCACAAAAGGGGGGTGTAAAAAGAAAAAGAAAATAAACAAAGCAATTAAAAGATAAAGTTGAAAGCAATAAGAGAGACAAAACCAAGGAATCCTTCTTCGTTACAAAACAATGAATCAAGTTATGCTCTTTTCTACTTGTTATTAGTCACAGATTATCACCAACCGTAGGATAGCAGGTCCGCTTAGCTAGCCCCAAAATCCCTAATTTCACTGAGTAATAGGTCCGCTTAGTTATCAGATTCTATTCAAAAGAACCACCTTGAGGTTCGCTTACAAGATGTAATTCCTCGAATGCATTAAGATCTATGAATTTAGGTTTAGTACTAGTAGTTAAACTCGGTTCGCTTGGTTCACTTTCTAGCGTTGTTTCTACACACAATTGCTCCACGGAATCCCTCCGCAAGGTCTTGTGTTTTCTACTTGTGTAAAGTGTCGAGAAGAGATTACTTATTCCCTAACTTATACTAGATTTAGATTAAACTAACAAATCAATTTAGCATGCATTCTAAACAATCTATCAATCAATCATGAATGTCATTAAGATCATTCCTATTAGTAAAAACAAACGATAATCATGTGAAAAACTTCAAGATAGAATTAAAAACAAAAACTCAAATCATATTAAGAACTAGGAATTCATCCTCAATCAATAAAATTAGCTACTCATGTTAAAGAGTTCACACAACGAATAAGAAAAGAAAAGAATTGTTGTGTGTGTAGAGAGGTCTAAAAGATATAGAGAACTTCTCTATTTATAGGCTTCACTATTCTCCAAATCTTCCAAGGAATAGAATCCTTTTCCTTTAGCAATTCAATTTCCAATTTCAAGTCTTTCTCTTCTTCTATCTTTCTTTCCAAATTTGAGTCCATTCTCCATCCAATTCCTAGTCCAAGTCTTCACACCCATGAGAGAAGTCCATAGAAAATTCCGGGAATTTTTGGCTCGGAAAATCGGGATTGTGGCCTTAATCCGCCGGATTAGTCGCCGCCGGCCACCCGAATTCTGTTGTCGTCAAGGAATATGCGACGGAATATTCCGTCAGTCCACCGTTAGGACTAACGGTCAAACGGTCAACCGGTCACCAACCGTTAGTCAAAGGTCAAGGGGGAAGAGTCAGCTGGGTCAAAACCGAGTCAGTTGCTGAGTCAAAGCTAACTCGGCTGAGTGACCCATGCCTAGGCCATTGCACAGCTTGCACATGCCAAGCATCTCTCGCCGACCATGTTGGCTCTCAATTCCACCTGCAATTCCCATTCACTGCCAAGCCAACTCTGAACCATCCTCCTATTATCAGACCTGCACCCTAACCACACTCAAGCACAGTTGCAGCTCCTTCTTGACCCTTTCATGGCCTCACTGCAATGCCTGCACTGATTCCATCGCCAGCACACATCACAGCACATTGCAGTTCAGCTCATCTATCTCTTAAATCGACAACCACAATACCATTAGCTCACACAAGCCTGCACCTAACATTCATCTAAATCCCTCTAGCTGCAACTCCAAATCTCCTTCTCTGCCAAATACTTCCATCAAACCATCAGCCTTTCAATCCTTCTAATCTTAGCATCACCATCTGTAATGAACTCAAGTAGCAACACCGAAAAGTTTAGCCTGCGACAAACACTAGAATTACATGACAGCTTCAGTCCAGCTCTTCAATATCCTTTCTTACTCACCATCACAGCACCTGCATCTGAATTCAACCACAGCTCATCCATCCCCTAATCGCTCCAAATCTTTCTTCTCCATGGCAAAGAAACACTTATTAATCATCACCACTACCTTCATTCCCTGTACTTCTTTAAAATTCCATGGCATGACCACTGCAATCAATTCATTCATAACCCATCTCTCCTGGTTCAATTTCCTCTTTAACAGCAACAAATTCCCATGGTAAACATCGACCCAATTCCAATTTCACAACAGACTCTCAACTATGCCTGAATTCTTCTCGTTCTTTAACCAAAATCGAACCAAACTCGAACCCATCTCTAATCTCTCAATCTCAGTTCCAGAAATCTATCGACATCATCAATTTCCCAATTTGAACCTTCAATCAAAAATCCATCTCGTTCTTCAGTTGAATCTCGAATCAACCACCAATTTAGTATCACACCGTGTCTTCTTCTTCCCTCTCGGTTTCATACCCATTCCACCAGTAACCACCATCTTCGATTTCTTCCTCCCCGAGTTCCATTTCGAACCTCTTCAATCAAAACCCTCAGCTCTCTCGTGTTGAACAATAGCTCAAGAACGAGCTCGATTTCCCGCTCGCATCTCCCTGAGCTTCATCTCCACCAGCAGCAGCGTCGACACTTCCTACCATAGCAAACCCTAACATTGAATTCATCTTCTTTAACATTTCTTGATCTATTTCTCTCTGAGCTTCATCTCCAACATCAGAGACCACCACAGCAGGAACTCAATCACAACAACATCTTGTTCTTCAGTAGCAACCGTTGCACCTTCCTCCTCCTTCTCGATTAATCGAACCCAGAACATCCACCATCTCTGCCAGTAGCTGCTTCTTTTCTTCATTTCAGGGACAAGGTGAAATGATTTGGGAGAATAAAACTTCTCTCGAATTTAGGTTTAGGGTTATAAATTGGGTCCGGATTCGGGCATGGATCCGGGTCGGGTCAGAGTTTAGGGTGTGGGTGGATTCAAACACCCACCATAAGTACACCCCAATTGTGCTATTCTCACTCCCTTCTTTTGGATAAGGGACACCTCGTTGACCTCCCCTTAACCTTGGCTGGGATCCATATAGTATTCTCTCCTTGGTGAAATGACAATTTTACCCTTTTTGCTAAAATATGGTGATTTCTTCTCCTTTTCCTCCGTGTGACTCCATAGTAGCTATAAAACTCAAAACAAGCGTAAAATACATAATTTACAAGAAAAATAGCAAAGAAAGCATAAACAATAGATAGTAAATAAGATGTATTCTACACCCTATCAAATTCCCCCACACTTAGACTTTGCTAGTCCTCGAGCAAATCAAACTAAAAACTCACAACTTCAAAGCGTTCAAGCGTCACAAGCATCCAAAGAGCTATGAGGACATAGAGTTTCTGCATGCTAGTAATAAGAAGTTTGAAATACTAAAGAACATATTCTCGTTCTTAAATGTTGAGTGAGAAATAACCACACCATAATGAGAGAACGCGTGTGAGAGAAACGATCAATAAGCATTTCGCCTCGACTTCGCCTCACCAAAAGGATTTTATGATAATTGCACTCAAAAAGACGGCTTTTTTATGGTTCTCACATGTGTGCAGTAGGAATGAAGAGAGAATTCCTGCAACACGTTGAATGGTGGGAAGGACAACTTCCGAAATATTTTTTAAAAACCCACATCTTTTAATCTTTTGAAAAACCATTTTTCTCGACGATCTCTACGAAAGGAAATCAACCATTATTATCGAGGATGAGATTACTTACTCACCTTCACATCCGATCGCCAATTATGATAACACCACTCTCATGGCATCCAATAGAAACGTCTTCCGCTCCTCGTCTTGATCTTCTTGGTCTTCGTCTTCGGTTTCAACTATTGATGATAAACCCTCGAATTTCATAAATCCTTGACAATTTGTAACTCTTTTACCTTAAAACCTTGTCGCTTGAAACTTCCTTATAGATTTTCCTTCCCCACGGCTTATTAACAACAAAAATTTCTCTTGTTTTTCTCTCTTTTTTTTTTTATTTTTTATGAAATTTTCAATTTTTTTTTTTTTTTTTTTTTTTTGAAACAAGAGAAATAAAATACAAAAAATAAACCATGGCCGTGGGAGAAGTATTTTACCGCTTGATTCTTCATAACTTGTATCGTCTTGAAATCATAAACTTCAAAAATTCTCACCTTTTAATTTTCTTCGCTTTCATGAATAAGTCTTCATACTTGGATATAAAATTACCTCGTTGTATTGTAAGTCTTCAACATATATGTAAAATCCGCTCATTTGTATGTTGCTTTACTTGTATTTGAAATTTGCTCCTTTTCTCATTCCGTTGCTTATAAACCTTAAACTTTTCCAACTTTCCTTGTAGATTTAGATGTCGCTCCTTGTTGATGATGAGAGTGTTTCTATGGATCCGTTGTTGTCGAGAGAGAGAATGGTGCTAACTGCAAATCGAACTACAAGAAGGAAGCTTTCATCTATAGACGTCACCCTCATGATTGACAAAATTAGCACTCAAGAGATCAAAGAGTAGTGCTTCTATTGGTGGGAGGTTGGGTAGCTCACCATTCTACCCGAATTAACGTACGGTGACACACACTCAAAAGAAGCTCTTTAGTAGATGGAAGAATTCTGGTCGGTGCCTCTCATGATATGAATACGGGTAGTCTCCACTAATGATTGATCAAAGCAACTCTAATAATGCCCTTCTCCCTGCACCAAATTCGCATCACCGGCATGATTAAATCCATTATTTAACACTCAAACAAGCAAGAAATCCGAATGTAGTTCTCTAACATTTCCAAGTTCAATTATGTCGGTCAAAATCTCTATGTAAACATACCTAGAAGTATGCTAGTGACTCTAAAATCTCTAAAAGTTGGAGTTTTTATGTAAAACTTTTTTTTTTTATTTAAATTTTTTAATTTTTTTGTAATTTTTTTTTAAAATACATGCTTAACCACTCCCCCACACTTAAACCTTACATTGTCCTCAATGTAATTGAATCCTCCTAGTAAAGTTAAGGTGGGAAATTTTAACATGATATGGAACAAGAAAAAGAAAAAACAAAAAGCAAAAGGATAAGAAATACAAAACCTATGGGTTGCCTCCCATTAAGCGCTTGTTTTAAAGTCGACGGCCCGACTTGGCTCTTGTAAGATTCATTCCCCATATACTAACAATCTGAAAATTTGAGGATCCACCCATAATACCTGTTTTGCAAACAATAACTCCATACAAATATTAGCACAAGAAAACAATAGTGAAATTATCGCTCGATAGAAATTTCCCCCACACTTATTCTCGTCCACACTCGGAAGTGTATAAAGAGCATAGAATTTGGGAACTTCCATGTATTCTTCTTGGCAAACCTGCATGGTGTTAGAATCAAGTGTTTCCAATGGTGGATATCTAGAAACAAAATCATCCAAAAATATTTCGAAGCACAAACATTCAAACCAATAAGAGGTAAAGGAGAAGAATCAATACGCAAAGGGTTAGACAAACCTTGCACAATTTCTTGTATTATAGAATCCTCTTCATCCTTAAAAAATTCAAGTGAATTACTTACCTCTTGTATATCGTGGTCCTCTATTAAACCTTGCAACCATTCTTCGTCGTTTTCTACCTTAACCAAAGTCTTGGCATCATTAAAATCATTGGCAAGTTCAATTGGGTCTTCCACAAAATCAATGAATGTGGTTTCATCCTCTAGCATCATCTCTTCAACATTCTCATCATCGGAATCGGGCCATTCTTCTCTCATATAATCTTCCTCGGTATAAATTGTAAGATCTTTTTGTGAGGGTGTTACTTCGTTTACAACAATAGGCAAGTGATATCCAAACTCCTCCTTTTGAATAGGTGAAGGATCTTTATTATGATCCGGAGTTGGAATAACTTCCTCATTGTTGCAACGTTCATACACTTCATAGGACTCATATCTTTCCCTAAGAAATTTTTTCCAAGCAATAAATGCATCTTCCTCAAGCTCTTCCTTTTGAATAGGTGATTGATCATTATTAAGATCAAGGCTCGAGTAAGCTACACTAGCGTCTTCAAAAGTGTCCAAAGGTTGAGTAATTTGTTCGTATAATTTCTCCGAATTCCTTTGAATTTCTTGATGTGATTCTTGCAACTTTTGTTGAAGATCCCCAATCATGGCAGCCATCTTATCTGCAAAACTAGAGAATTTCTGATCATAAACAAAACGATCCTCCCATCCTTGTGATTGTCCACTTACATACCCGTCATAAGGTTGTTGATATGTATGAGAATATCCATAAGGTTCTGTAAGAATTTGATCATAGCCAAAAGATTGGTTTTGATTGTATCCTAAGGATGGTTGGAAGTTGTCATAATGTTGAGGTTGAAAACCGTATTGATTGTTGTAATATGCTTGCTCTTGTCCACCATACATGGAAAACCTATACCTGAAATAAGATTCAAAAACTAAGTTAGATACGATATAGAATCCAACAAAGCAAGAATAAACCAAAAAGAAAAATAAAAACAACTAAAATCATCCGTTGCTTCCCTAAGCAATGGCGCCAAAATTTGATGCGTGTCGTAGGTGCAATCAAATTAATCAATATTTCCACTCAATTAAAAATAATATAATGGAAGTCAAGTTGCTCCCACGAGGAGCAAGAGATTCTAGTTGTAAAAATTATCACAAAAGGGGGGTGTAAAAAGAAAAAGAAAATAAACAAAGCAATTAAAAGATAAAGTTGAAAGCAATAAGAGAGACAAAACCAAGGAATCCTTCTTCGTTACAAAACAATGAATCAAGTTATGTTCTTTTCTACTTGTTATTAGTCACAGATTATCACCAACCGTAGGATAGCAGGTCCGCTTAGCTAGCCCCAAAATCCCTAATTTCACTGAGTAACAGTCCTCTTAGTTATCGATTCTATTCAAAAGAACCACCTTGAGGTTCGCTTACAAGATGTAATTCCCTGAATGCATTAAGATCTATGAATTTAGGTTTAGTACTAGTAGTTAAACTCGGTTCGCTTGGTTCACTTTCTAGCGTTGTTTCTACACACAATTGCTCCACGGAATCCCTCCGCAAGGTCTTGTGTTTTCTACTTGTGTAAAGTGTCGAGAACGATTACTTATTCCCTAACTTATACTAGATTTAGATTAAACTAACAAATCAATTTAGCATGCATTCTAAACAATCTATCAATCAATCATGAATGTCATTAAGATCATTCCTATTAGTAAAAACAAACGATAATCATGTGAAAAACTTCAAGATAGAATTAAAAACAAAAACTCAAATCATATTAAGAACTAGGAATTCATCCTCAATCAATAAAATTAGCTACTCATGTTAAAGAGTTCACACAACGAATAAGAAAAGAAAAGAATTGTTGTGTGTGTAGAGAGGTGTAAAAGATATAGAGAACTTCTCTATTTATAGGCTTCACTATTCTCCAAATCTTCCAAGGAATAGAATCCTTTTCCTTTAGCAATTCAATTTCCAATTTCAAGTCTTTCTCTTCTTCTATCTTCTCTTTCCAAATTTGAGTCCAATTCTCCATCCAATTCCTAGTCCAAGTCTTCACACCCATGAGAGAAGTCCATAGAAAATTCTGGAATTTTTGGCTCGCCGGAAAACTGGGATTGTGGCCGGAATCCGGCCGGATTAGTCGCCGCCGGCCACCTGAATTCTGTTGCCGTCAAGGGAATATGCGACGGAATATTCCGTCGGTCCACCGTTAGGACTAACGGTCAAACGGGTCAACCGTCAGTCAACTGTTAGTCAAAGGTCAAGGGGGAAGAGTCAGCTGGGTCAAAACCGAGTCAGTTGCTGAGTCAAAGCTAACTCGGCTGAGTGACCCATGCCTAGGCCATTGCACAGCTTGCACAGGCCAAGCATCTCTGCCAGCCATGTTGGCTCTCAATTCCACCTGCAATTCCCATTCACTGCAAAGCCAACTCGAACCATCCTCCTATTATCGACCGCACCCTAACCACACTCAAGCACATTGCAGCTCCTTTTTGACCCTTTCATGGCCTCACCGCAATGCTCGCACCGATTCCATCGCCAAGACACATCACAAGACATTGCACTTCACTCATCTATCTCTTAAATCGACAACCACAATACCATTAGCTCACACAAGCCTGCACCTAACATTCATCTAAATCCCTCTAGCTGCAACTCCAAATCTCCTTCTCTGCCAAATACTTCCATCAAATCATCAGCCTTTCAATCCTTCTAATCTTAGCATCACCATCTGTAATTAACTCAAGTAGCAACACCGACAAGTTTAGCCTGCGACAAACACTAGAATTACATGACAGACAAATCCAGCTCTTCAATATCCTTTCTTGCTCACCATCACAAAGACTCCGCATCCGAATTCAACCACAGACTCCTCCATCCCCCGAATCGCTCCAAATCTTTCTTCTCCATGGCAACAAAACACTTATTAATCATCACCACTACCTTCATTCCCCGTACTTCTTTAAAATTCCATGGCATGACCACATGCAATCAATTCATTCATAACCCATCTCTCCCGGTTCAATTTCCTCTTTAACAATGAACAAATTCCCATGGTAAACATCGACCCAATTCCAATTTCACAATGAGACTCTCAACTATGCCTGAATTCTTCTCGTTCTTTAACCAAAATCGAACCAAACTCGAACCCATCTCTAATCTCTCAATCTCGGCCTAAATCTATCGACATCATCAATTTCCCAATTTGAACCTTCAATCAAAAATCCATCTCGTTCTTGATTGAATCTCGAATCAACCACCAATTTAGTATCACTCCGTGTCTTCTTCTTCCCTCTCGGTTTCATACCCATTCCACCAGTAACCACCATCTTCGATTTCTTCCTCCCCGAGTTCCATTTCTCGAACCTCTTCAATCAAAACCCTCGACTCTCTCGTGTTGAACAATAGCTCAAGAACGAGCTCGATTTCCCGCCGCATCTCCACGTGCTTCATCTCCACCCAGACAGCGTCGACACTTCCTACCATAGCAAACCCTAACATTGAATTCATCTTCTTTAACATTTCTTGATCTATTTCTCTCCGAGCTTCATCTCCAACATCGTAGACCACCACAAACAGGAACTCAATCACAACAACATCTTGTTCTTCAAGAGCAACCGTTGCACCTTCCTCCTCCTTCTCGATTAATCGAACCCGTAACATCCATCATCTCGCGCATAGTCGCTTCTTTTTTCATTTCGGGGACAAGGTGAAATGATTTGGGAGAATAAAACTTCTCTCGAATTTAGGTTTAGGGTTATAAATTGGGTCCCGGATTCGGGCATGGATCCGGCCTGGTCCGAGTTTAGGGTGTGGGTGGATTCAAACACCCACCATAAGTACACCCCAATTGTGCTATTCTCACTCCCTTCTTTTGGATAAGGGACACCTCTTTGACCTCCCCTTAACCTTGGCTGGGATCCATATAGTATTCCCTCCTTGGTGAAATGACAATTTTACCCTTTTGCTAAAATATGGTAATTTCTTCTCATTTTCCTCCGTGTGACTCCATAGTAGCTATAAAACTCAAAACAAGCGTAAAATACATAATTTACAAGAAAAATAGCAAAGAAAGCATAAACAATAGATAGTAAATAAGATGTATTCTACACCCTATCAAAGACTCGTCGATGGAGTTGAAGCTCAAGGATTGGCTGCTATTATTTTGAACTGCAGAGAGGATGGAGTTAAATTGTGAACGTTGGCATTGGAAGATGATTCGAAGAGTAATGGGTGTGCTGTTTCATGGCTGGCGAAGGATTATCGATGGGCAGGGAAGCTAATGGTGCATAGATACTGTGTAGATGACGATGGAGCTGGACTGAGTTCGAAAACACTGGTCATGATAATCATGCTCGGTGATGAGATGAGAGATTGCTACCGTTATTGGCTGTGGTGAAGGATTGAGGTATTGGCTACCGTTATTGGCAGCAATGAAGAAGATTAATGGAGAAGAGCTCAAGACAAGACGAGAGATCTCGAGCTTTGGCAGTAGACAGAGATGGAGTATACAATGAAGTCACGTCCGCTGTGTTAATGAGATGATCACGACCATGTTGCTGTTGGTGGTCGAGTCTGAGAAGAAAATGGGATTTGGGTGTCGAACTGTTGATTGCTAGGCAGAGACGAGAAAGAGATTGGGTTTGAGTTTGAAGAAGGCAGGGAAACGGAACTGATGTTGAGAATAAGTTCACGTAAGAAACAGTAAAAGAAGTTCGGGAAACTTACAAGAGGGAAAACTTCACCGTAGGAGATTACAGTTGAGGCTACGGCGATATTTTCAAACCGTACATAATCTCATGTGAATATACGGATGGGAAGTTCCACCGTATGCAAACACAGGCGAATCTACGGAGGGTTTTTCCCACCGTACGTAAACTCAGGGAAGAGAATAAAGTTTCCGTGAAAACTTTAAGGAAATGGACTGTCAGTCCTCTGTATCCGATAGGCCATGAAGTAATGGTGAGTAATTCAGATGGGCTGGATTTTCAAATTTCGTGCAAACCCAATATGCAGAATTTAAGTGTTGTCACATGGCCAGACTTTGGGAAGTGACTAGTTTTAGGGAACTTGCGACTTTTGGCAACTTGTTTTCGACCGGGATTTGAAGCACGGGCGTAGCTACAACTTGGGTACTATATAAGAGGCTCATCTAATATTTTTTAGGGGATCTTATAATCTTTTATCAAGCCATTGGAGAGGAGAACTCAAGAGAAGAAAAGCTAGGGTTTTGGAGCGATTCATCACCGTAACTATTTCTTTACCATTTTATCATATGAAACTTGATAGGTGTAGAATACACCGTATTTAATATCTAGTATTTATGCTTTCTTTGCGAGTTTTCTTGTAAATTATGTATCTTATGTTTACTTTTGAGTTTATTAGGTGCAATGGAGTCATTTGGAGCAAAAAGAAGTGGAAATGGCTACAAAAGTGAAGTCACAAGTGAAGAAGGGCCAAAGACCCAGTGGAACTCGTTCAAATACAAGATTTCTACTTTTCATTGTGTAGAGGACGAGAAGATGAAGACAATGGCGAAAGAACGGAGTCATTCGGAGCTTGTATGAAGAAGTTATGGGCAAAAGAAGAACTCGGAATGGTAAACCGGTCATTTAATCCGCTAATACTAATGGAAGCCCAGCCACATATTAAGGGGTATCCAGATTTTGGTTAAAAGAGAAGTGCTATTGAGAGCCTAGCTAAGGATAAGGGGTAATTAGCCGACAAGATCACTAAAAGCGCATTGGACATTTCGTTAAGGGCAACCCACCTCTCCTTTACTAAAACTCAACGAGAATTGGTCAAGTGTAGTTCATATCGGTTCTTGTTGTTTCCTTACGGCTGCACTGAGGTTCGTTTCTTGCCAAACAGATAATGAACGGAGAGTCTAAAGCAGAGATTTAAGTACAGAAATCACAAGGAAAGATGGGTTTTGTCCGGAATTCAAGTTAACAAACAATGAACTTGAGATCGAGGCTAGATGAGAAAACAAGTGTTCTTGCCATTGAATCCTGAGTAAATGGAGAGGATGCGGGTATTTGAGAAATTACGAAGTTCGGAAAGTGGGTTTGTCTTCAATTCGATTTTGCGGGTTGAATGAGAGCTCGGCAAAAGAGCGAATGGCTGACTTTGAATTGTCGGGTTCATGGCACATAAAGTGTTTGTTTGAAGGTCTGAACCACAGATTAGCTGTTGGCCGAGCAATCAACAGAATGATTTGAGCCGCAGCAATTGAGCTGAAGTTTCGATGGATGAATGAGCTGATAGGAACTGGAGAAGTGAACTGTGGTGCTAAGAGGTTGCTTGCTGGTGAAACTGAGGCATGTTACAATGGCAGCTGTGACGTTGGTTGTGAAGCTAATGGGATTGATCAGTGAAGTGGTGATATTGATCTCCTGGTGCTGTTATTGCAGCAGCTGAGTACAAGATGCTTGTAAATTGCACTGGAGCTGATGTTATATGCTTGTTTAAAGAAGCTGCAAAGAATGAAGGGAACAGTTTAAGCAAGAATGGGTGAAGCTGCCAGTGAAGCTGTTGGAGGTTATGGCAATTTTGGTGGGATTGACGAGAACTTGAGTTGGCGAGATGAAATCTGTGACGATGGAGTTTGGGCAGAATTGAGTGTGCTCTCTTTGTGAGATGGAGATGCAGTTGTGAGTGAGAATGCTACCTGCTTCTGCATGTGAATCGGGAATGAGTTAGGCTCAGGTGATTGACGATGAAGCTGCAAGTCGAGATGAAGAGCCTCGACTGGAGCCAGAGATGAATGGAAGGACCAGGGTCTTTGGATTGTTGGATGGAAGTTGCAGCAAGAATGGCGCAGAGTAAAGCAGTGGTGGTGATTGGTTGCTGCTGTTGCTGTTCTGCAGCAACGAAACTGTGTAAACAGGACAGGTAGTGTTGATGTGCATCTTCTCAACTGCAATGCACACAGGAGGGAAGACTTGATGTAGTGGATGAATGGCAGTGACAAGCAGTTGGAACTGAGCTGGTAGGAACTGCTGCAATGGGAATGGATGCTGCACTAGAGTTGCACATATGGATGATTGTGGCTGTACGAATGTGTCGGAATGAATGCAGACAAGCGGGAGATTGATTGTAATTGCAGGAAGCTAGTGGTGATGGCTGAGTTGATGTCGCACTGGTGGTTGTTGTCAAAGGAAGTTATATTGCAGCTGCAAAGCAGATATTCTGCAAAACCAAGTCAGGAATGAAGCTGGTGATGTTTATCTTTGCTTTGGCAGTAAAGGAGTTGTTAATGAATTGGTATTGGCTGGTATAACTGAGCTTGAGCTGGTGATTGAGAAGAAATTAGGGTCATGGAATGAACTGTGGTGGTCTCAGATCAGGAAAGCTACAAGGTAATGGTTAGGCCAGCAATGGGAGCCAGTATGGCCGTGGTCTTGGCGGTATGATAGTGCGAAAATGGAGCAGAGTTGGTGAGCCGGTGAGCATAGTTCCGGTAGCCGGATTTCAGAGGTTAAAGTGTCGATCGCAATGTTTCAGTGAATCGCGAGGGGGGTATGAGTCGGATGCAAGAATTGATGGCCGGACATATGAGCTACGGACCACGCTTTTGGGTACGTTTTCGCAAGAAACAAGGAATTGGCTAAAATGGTTTTTGTGAATGTGTGGACTGCAGAGAAGCAAAGCGGAGCTACTGGAAGTGTAGAATTGCCTGGTGATAGTACCTGATGACAAAGGTGGCCTGAGATATTTTCCGGCGACGGATTCCGGCGACCGGTGACCGGATTCCGGTGATGACGTCAGCAATCCGGCGACCAGTTTTCGGACCCAAAATTCCAGAGACATATTTTTCACTCCTGGGCTTGGTGGACCAACTTGGAGACGGGTTTTGAGAAGAATTAACCTAATTTTGGGAAAGTATCCTTATGGGGAGAAAAGCATATAAATAGAAAACTCTTTTCAAAACCTAGATATATCTCCATTAGGGAGACTTCTACTTGTGGTCTAGGGTTTCACATGATAGTTTTCTTCTTTTGCTTTCTATGATGATTTCCAAAAACACAAGTAACTAAGTTTTTATTATTGGTTGAAGATGTAGTTGGATTTTGCAACCAAGTTATGATTTTTATGAATTAGTTTTCTCTCAATATTATCGTATGATTTCTAAGGTTACAATAATTGCATGATTGATGGATTGCAATATGATTGAATGTTTGTTTAGTTAAGTCTAGAATTGATTGAACTCACATCCATATCTATAGCTATTTTATGGTTTTCATCGAAGCGATAACCTTGAATACGAGTAGCATGATATGATTCTAGGTTGTAGTGATACATCCTCGTAGTCATATGTAGAAATTGACATTTGTTCGAATTGTTTTTGCGCAATGTATTACAATTGCATTGATTAGCCTATTTCTGAAACTTAATGCTCCTAGGAATTGAACTTGATTAGCGCAAGGCGTTAGGTTATTCTTTAGGTAGATTTCACATACGCAGCCCTAATGTGTGTGTTGATAACTTTGAAAATTACGGAGTATTCTTGCAATAAGGTATTCTATGGCTTTTGATGGTAGCGAGATTAAATACGAATTCTATTCATATATTCATAAACTTGTTTACAATTGAAGATGAAACCTTTATCCAATATCTTCACATCCTTGATTTGCGTACTTTATTTGCTTTTTGTTTATTTTTATTTACACAATCAGAAATTCTTCCGGGTATTTTATATAGGAAACCATAGCAATTTGACAACCTAGACCTCTATGTGGGAACGATCCTTTCTTGCCCTTGCTATATTTATATTTTGAGTAGTAAGAAAGTGTAATTTATTTTTGACGCTTACGACTGCGATCAAAACTCATGGGTTTTATTAGTACCATGAGTAGCTAAACTTCTTAGTGATTGGGGATGAATTCTAAGTTCTAGACATGATTTGAATTATTATATAAATCTATTTTGAAGTTCTTCACATGATTATTGATTGTTTATACTAATTAGAATATTTATGATTGATTGATAGATTGTTTAGGTGGACAACTGAATTAATTTGTTGATTCAATCAAATGCTAGTATTGAGTTAGGAGATAAGTAATAGTCGATTGATTCATACAAAAGTAGAGAACACAAGACCTTGCAGAGGGATTCTCGTGTAGTGATTGTGTGTATAAACAACACTAGAAAGTGGACCTTGAGCTAAGAGTCTAACTATTAGGATCAATCTATAATTCACAAAAGATAAAGCATTCGGACAAATTACACCTTGAGTGAGCTACTACTAGGTGGTTTCGAAGAATAGAATCTAGTATTGGAGAGCTTCCGTACCCAGTGATTTAAGGAATTTAGGGGATAGCACTGAGCTAGCTGTTATTCCACGGTTGGTAATAATTTGTGATTAATTGTATTAATGGATGAATATAATAACTTGATGACGGTTTAGTAACGAAGAAGGATTCCCTGATCATATTTCTCTCAATTGCTTGCAAACTTTATTATTTTCAATTGCTTTGTTATTTACTTTAAATCAAAAACAAACCCCCATTGTGACATTTTTTGACAACTAAATCTCCCTGCTCTTCGTGGGAACGAACTTGACTTCCATTATATTATTTTTAATTGAGTGGAAAAAAGATATTAATTTGATTGCACCTACGACACGCATCAGTTTTCATCGAGCGATAACCTTGAATACGAGTAGCATGATATGATTATGGTTTGTAGTGATACATCCTCGTAGTCATATGTAGAAATTGACTTTTGTTCGAATTGTTTGCGCAATGTATTTCAATTGCATTGATTAGCCTATTTCTGAAACTTAATGCTCCTAGGAATTGAACTTAATTAGTGATGAGTGCCAAATAGTGCATATTTATTCACCTTTTTATTGGCATTTTACTCATCTTTTGCGCTTAGAAATCAGATATTATCCCAGATTCTGTGTTTTCTTTGTTTTCAAGAATAAATATTTGTATTAATTAATTTTGTGTTTTTAGGCAATAAATAAAGCTCGGAGAAATTGAGGAGCCAAAATAGCGAAGACTCAGAGGCAAGTGTCTATGGAGTAGAAAGCCAAAGCCCGCGCGCGCAACAGTTGCAACCCAACAAGTAGCAACTCATCTACAAGACATGGGCTTGAGCTAGACCCGACCCGCGACCCGGATCCGAGCCCGTACACTCCAAGCCGTTCAGATCGCACCAGCTTCATCCAACGCTCGCTGAGGCCTCCTCATCTTCCCCTGATGCACATGCTTCACAGCAAAACTCCCTACACCCTATACCCTATTCGATCGACCCATTTCCTCTCTTCTTCTTCTCTTTCTTCTCTTCTCTCTTTCCCACGACCTCTGCAGAGAAACCACCCCCTTCTTCCCCAACCAAACCCTCTCGCAACACCACCTCCGCCCATCTCTCCTTCCCCGACACCAACAGCACCACCACTGAGCCTCCAACCGCACCACCTTCTCCCCTAGTTTCTCTCTATTTCTCTCATAGCTTCTTTCCTAGAGGCCGAGTGAGAAATAGGAAGAACTAGGGTTAGGTTTCGATCAATCAATCAAGTGATGGAGTTCTCGTGAGCCGCACGACAAGAGGAGAGGAGAATCGAGAGAGTATGGGTGCGAGTATTTTTGATTTGTTTTATCTTTAATTTTGTTTTTGAAAATTAGGGTTTATTTTCCTTTGCATGTATAAATAGAATGGAACTTTGGATGTTAGAGGCATGCCTGGATTAGCCAGAGCAGCAATTAGATTTAATTTGTGTTATTTTTGATGTTCTAATTAGTTTGCTAGGGTTTCACTGAAACCCTAACTCCATATTATGTTTTTAACTCTGTTGATCTATCTTGAATGCTTAAAACTACAATTATGTCTTCAATAAGAGTACCCGTGTTTTTTCTCTCACAATGGATGCCTTGTATCCATTGTAGTTAGGTTACAACTACATTGAGAGTACCTCAGCTCAAACTTTAGGCACAATTGCTAATTCCATTGACTAGTTGTACTTAATTAGACAACTAGTGCTCTGGGTTAGCACTTTAGCCGATTAATTGAAGCATTACATGGAGAAACTCCTTAGATAGGAGGTAGAATTGACACCGCCCTTATCGGTCACGGGACAAGAACCTCAATTTAGTTAATCACATAATAGAAGTTAGTGGTGGATTTGAAGACCTTAGTAACCCCTCTATCACTATCTTTTACCTTAGTTTAGAGTCACTTCGGTTCAAACTCAGTAGTATCGGCACAAAACATCCGTGTTACACATTGTCATCTGTTATTACTTGCACTTGATAAAATTCGAGTAGAGGAAGCCATAAGATCACTTTAAGCACACCCATTTCTCTGTGGGATCGACCCGTACTTGCCGCGTCTCCGATAGACGCCGTGCACTTGCGGTTTATAACATGTAGGCATTAAAACATAAACATATTTCCAGGCCTACCAAGTTTTTGGCACCGTTGCCGGGGACTTGGCGTGTGCTAAGTTGATAATTGGCTTGTTCCACTGAATTTCAATTCTCCTCTGTATATACTCACCTTACTTTTTGCTTTTAGCCCTGTTTTTAGTATAACTTAACCCTGCATTAGTATGAATCAACTGAAGTGTGGCTTTTTCTGCATCTTAAATTTTTGCATCTGTATTTAAATTTTTGCATCTGTATTTAAATTTTTGCATCTGTCATTTGCATCTTTGCATCTAGTGCATATTTCCCTGCATCTTGTCTTGCATTGTTAGTATAACTTAGTATAACTTAGTACATTTCCTTTCAATTTCTGCATCTTCCATTACATTTCGTTGCACTCACCATCTCACTCAAACCTGAGCTCAAGTCTGCCTGACTTGAGCTGTCACCACCCAGCTTCATTGTGACTTTCAATTACTCAGTGCTAAACCCTCATCTAGGTTAGCTGACTTTGTAAGTGGTTCTGTTAAGCAAGTCTGGGTACTAAACTTCTGTGTTGAGTAACAGGTGCCTAACAGCAGCTGAGCCAACCCAAGGAAACCAAGGAAAAGCCAGAACTTGAGGTATTTGTCATGTCTTGCTTGACCTCTTGAGTGGCGAGCAACCCCAGGGAAAGACAAGGAGCTGAGCAATACAGCCACTGTGGCTAAAGCAAGTTGGTCATTCTCAAATCTTGTGTACTTTATATCTGTGTGATGATCTGTGTGCAAGCATCTGGAGGTATTTTGAGTTTTACTTTGGGTAAATGGACTTAGTATGTATGCATTGCATGATGTGTGAAACTAGGAGTGTATTGCCCTGCTGAAAATTGCTCAACCTGTGATTGCATAACTTGCCAACCTGTGCATAAACTACCCTTTTCACAACTTGTTATTTGGCCAAGTTGAGCCTTGCTGAATGTTTGCACAGCTTGTTATTTGGCCAACCCATGTTGAACCCTAGGCTTGGTTCACCTGATAAGCTAGATACCCTGCTGAGCATCCAACCCTGCAATATCTAGGGTTTGCATATATGAATCTGTGATACTGAGTACACTCTGAATGCATGATAACTTAGCAGCTTGACTGATTAATGCTCAATCCTAAACTGCAATTTCTGTGCATACATCTGTGAACCATAATGAGCATTATTCTGTGGCACATCATGACCACCTGATAAGCTAGTCTACCGCCTGTATTGCACTGCATGACAGAGTAACCACCTTGCTTGCCTGATAACTCAATTGTTGTGCCTAATATACATGAAATCTGTGTTTTTGGGTGAGTTGTGCTGTAACTACTTGGCCTCGACAAGACCTACGCTAGCTCCGGCCCCTGCAGTGCCGAGCCTCACTGCAACCTAGCTAACCAAGTTAGCCCTTAGCCATAGTGACATCAACTGGGTAGGTTGCACCGAACCTTTGCACATCTTGATCTGTTAAGCCTGCAAGCCCATTGAAACCCCTGTCAACCGCCCCGCAAACATCCTCTCTGCTCACCTTTCGGTTACCCGTGCTCAATCCATTAAGGCCGTGAGTTGGAGCTCTGACTTGGATAGCCAAGTTAGATACAAAGCCAAACTGAAACTGTTGAGGTCAACTGAGTGAGTTGACATCAACCATCCCTGTTGACCCAGCTAAAACTGCTGATAGTTTGCAAAGCATTGCTCATCTGATCATCTGTAGCATTTGTGTGAACCCTGGGCATACCCCTGAGCATAACCCTGACCCCGTCTTTGTATGTTCTGTGTGGATTTGAGCACATAACTTGTCTTTGTGCATATCTTTGTCTACCTCTGTGATAATATCTCGCAACTTTGTGCATGACCCCTGAGCTATTTGAGTAATTGTTGAGTATCTAATTTTACTTTAGCATCTCATTTGTTGTATGCCACGCACAAAACCTGCACATGCTGCACCTTGAGCACCTCATACAAATTTTTGGGATTTTCGTGTACACCTGCTAATCAACTCTGCGCATGCTGTGCTGAGCATAAATCAACCAGCACATAACCTGTGCTGTGTAATCTCTACCAGCAAATTCAAGCATTTCTGTGTGCTAAGTTTTGAGAAATCAGGATTCATTGAGTGTGAGTTTTGATTGACTTGTGCTGTGCTGTATAACCTGAGCTGCTGTGAGTTTTGATTGCTGCATAACATAAACTGGGCTCTACCCCAACCAGCCTCTGGGCTTTGCACAACTGCTGGGCTGTGCAATAGACTAAGCCCCCATCAGCTGGGCTGTGAACCTGCCAAGCCCAACCTCCACATACTCAGTTTGCAAACAAACTGAGCCCACATACTGCTGGGCTGTACACACATCTGAGCCCACATCATCTGGGCTAGAACCCACACTGTTGGGCTGTTTAACATCACATGGGCTCTGCTCAAAACCAAACAGCTGGGCTGCACATACTAGGCCGTGTACAAGCCTGAAGCCCATATAAACCAAAATGCCCATTTAAACCAAAACCCACATAAACCAAATTGAAACCCATACAAACCAAATCCCACACAAACCAAATCCCACATAAACCAAAACCCACTTTATTTGTAAGACTGTTGATGTTTCTGTTCATTATCTTCATTGTATATAATCCAGTAGGACTTGTTAATTTTTCTTTCTTGATTCGGTTGAGTCTTCTTGCGCATTTATGATGCTAATCCGATATGATATGTTGGATTCTAGCCTTAACGAATGAAGCTCTAACCATGCTCCGCCGATATCCGGTAATCTCTTCCCTTTTCTCTTATCAGCATAGTTCTCTCGGTATGTGACTGTTTAAAAATTTTCTATATGTCGACACATTGAGGACAATGTTTGATTTAGGTTTGGGGGTGCATTTTCATTTAGAGTTTTTAGTCTTTTATTTTATCTTTTAATTTTACAAAAAAAAAAAAAAAAAAAAAAAATCAAAACTTTTTGCAAATAAAAACCTCCAACTTTTAGAGATTTTAGAGTCACTAGCATGCTTCTAGCTATGTTTACATAGAGATTATGACCGAAATAACAGAACTTAGAAGTCTTAGGAGAACACAATCGGGTTTCTTAGTTGATTAGAGCGTTAAAGTTGGATTTAACCATACCGGAGGGCTTAATTAGGTCTTTGTTTAGATATTCGGTAGTAGAATTGTGATCACCCATAGTGGAGACTACCCATTTTACATCAAGTGAGGCACCAACCTTCAATTTTTTGCAACTTTCTAGAAAAGCTTGTTAGAGTGTGTGTCACCGTACATCAATTCCGGGTAGGAATGGTGAGCTACCCAACTTCGCACCACTTTCAACACTACTTTTGATCTCTTGAGTGCTAGTTTTTTTCAATCATGAGGGTGACGTCTAAAGATGAAAACTCCTTCTAAATATCGATTTGCAGTTAGCATCACTCTCTCTCTCTCAATCAGCAAGACCCATAGAAACACATCATCGTCAGCAAGCGGAGCATCATCAGAATATTGAAAGAAAAATTGATATAGTCCAAGGTTTATGTGCAAAAAAGAAAAGAAAATAGGATGAGAATTAATAAAATTTATAAAATCAAGACAATACAAGTTGTGGAAAAGTTGAGTGATAAAGTCCTTTGTCCATGGAGTTAGTTGTTTTGTTATTTTTATTTATGTTCTTAAAAAAAAAAAAAAAAAAAAAAAAAAAAAAAAAAAAATCAAAAATCAAAAATCAAAAAATATTGTAGTTTATTTTCTTAGTTTTGATACCACCATGGTAAAGAAGAATTGAAAAAGAAAAATCCAAACAACAAGGAATTTGAGTAGAAAAGTTAAAAAATTGTCAAGTTTTGTGAAGTTTAGAAGTTCGTCATCAACAAGTGAAGACCGAAGACCGAAGATTGAAGACGTTTCTATGGTTCCTATGAGAGAGTGATATTAATTGCCGATCGGGTGAGAAGTAAGTGAGTACTCCCACCTCTTGCTAATGGTTGATTTCCTTTCTTAGAGATCATCAGAAAAAGATTCTTTTTGTCCACACTTCTGTGGAGTCTCGCATTTTATTTCGGAAGGTTATCCTTCTTACCTACAATGTGTGCGGGATTTCTCTCTTTATTCCCGCCGCACACATGAGAGACTAAAAAGCGATCTTTTTGAGTGCAATTATCATAAAACCCTAATGGTGAGGCGAAGTCGAGGCTTATGATCACAATCGAATCGAATTCTTTCATATGGTATGGTTACTTCTCGCTCAGCACTTAAGGATGAGAATGCGTTCTTTGGTAGTTCTAACTTCTTGTTACCGGATGCGAAACTCTATGTCCTCATAGCTCCTTGGATGCTTGAGACTCTTTTACACTCAAGTTGGAGAAGGTTTTGTGGGTACACCTCGGTAAACCCTCACGAGACTACAACTCGTCCACTAGGGACACCTAGGGGTTTAAAGGCTTAGTGCATACGCTAAATGCATTCGAGAGACCTGCGACGGGGGGTATAGTTAGGATTTCTTCATTTTGTTTCACTTGAGGACAAGTAAAATTCGGGTTTGGGGGTATTTGATGAGTGCCAAAGAGTGCATATTTATTCACCTTTTTATTGGCATTTTACTCATCTTTGCGCTTAGAAATCGATATTATCCCATTCTCAGTGTTTTCTTTGTTTTCAAGAATAAATATTTGTATTAATTAATTTTGTGTTTTTAGGCAATAAATAAAGCTCGGAGGAGAAATTGAGGAGCCAAAAGAGCGAAGACTCGAGAGGCAAGTGTCTATGGAGCGAAAGTCAAGCCGCTGTGGCAACAGCTTGCAACCCAACAAGTAGCAACTCATCTACAAGACATGGGCTTGAGCTAGACCCGAGCCGCGACCCGGATCCGAGCCCGTACACTCCAAGCCGTTCAGATCGCACCAGCTTCATCCAACGCTCGCTGAGGCCTCCTCATCTTCCCCTGATGCACATGCTTCACAGCAAAACTCCCTACACCCTATACCCTATTCGATCGACCCATTTCCTCTCTTCTTCTTCTCTTTCTTCTCTTCTCTCTTTCCCACGACCTCTGCAGAGAAACCACCCCTTCTTCCCCAACCAAACCCTCTGCAACACCACCTCCGCCCATCTCTCCTTCCCTGACACCAACCGTACCACCTCACCTCCAACCGCACCACCTTCTCCCCCTAGTTTCTCTCTATTTCTCTCATAGCTTCTTTCCTAGAGGCTGAGTGAGAAATAGGAAGAACTAGGGTTAGGTTTCGATCAATCAATCAAGTGATGGAGTTCTCAGAGCCGCACGACAAGAGGAGAGGAGAATCAGAGAGTATGGGTGCGAGTATTTTTGATTTGTTTTATCTTTAATTTCTGTTTTTGAAAATTAGGGTTTATTTTCCTTTGCATGTATAAATAGAATGGAACTTTGGATGTTAGAGGCATGCTGGATTAGCTTGAGCAGCAATTAGATTTAATTTGTGTTATTTTTGATGTTCTAATTAGTTTTGCTAGGGTTTCTTGAAACCCTAACTCCATATTATGTTTTTAACTCTGTTGATCTATCTTGAATGCTTAAAACTACAATTATGTCTTCAATAAGAGTACCCAGTGTTTTTCTCTCACAATGGATGCCTTGTATCCATTGTAGTTAGGTTACAACTACATTGAGAGTACCTCAGCTCAAACTTTAGGCACAATTGCTAATTCCATTGACTAGTTGTACTTAATTAGACAACTAGTGCTGGGTTAGCACTTTAGCCGATTAATTGAAGCATTACATGGAGAAACTCCTTAGATAGGAGGTAGAATTGACACCCGCCCTTATCGGTCACGGGACAAGAACCTCAATTTAGTTAATCACATAATAGAAGTTAGTGGTGGATTTGAAGACCTTAGTAACCCCTCTATCACTATCTTTTACCTTAGTTTAGAGTCACTTCAGTTCAAACTCAGCCGTATCGGCACAAAACATCTGTGTTACACATTGTCATCTGTTATTACTTGCACTTGATAAAATTCAGTAGAGGAAGCCATAAGATCACTTTAAGCACACCCATTTCTCTGTGGGATCGACCCGTACTTGCCGCGTCTCCGATAGACGCCGTGCACTTGCGGTTTATAACATGTAGGCATTAAAACATAAACATATTTCCAGGCCTACCAATTAGCGCAAGGCGTTAGGTTATTCTTTAGGTAGAATTCACATACGCAGCCCTAATGTGTGTGTGATGACTTAGGAAATTAATAGATTATCTTGCTCTCTTGATTCTCTAGGCTTTTGATGATAGCGAGATTAAATACGAATTCTATTCATATATTCAAAAAATTGTTTACAATTGAAGATGAAACCTTAATCCAATATTTTCACCTCCTTGATTTGCGTGTTTACTTTTATTTGTTTTGCTTTTATTTTATTTTAGTATATAAAAATCAGCAAACCCCCGGTGTTTTATATAGGAAACCATAACATATTGACAACCAAGACCTCTCTGTGGGAACGATCTTTTCTTGCCCTTGCTTCATTATATATTTTGAGTAGTAAGAAAGTGTAATTATATTTGTGTCGGTTGACAACCGGTCAAATTTTGGTGCCGTTGCCGGGGAGGCAGCGGTTGTTAATTGTTTTGGTTTCTTATTTTTGTTTTAGTTTTGTTTTACTTTTTCTTATTCTTTGGTTCCTAACCGAGTTTTGAGAATCTCGTTTCAGGTACCAATTTCTATGGACGGAGCATATTGGAGCAATCAATACGGCTTTCAACCTCAACAATATGACAACTATCACCCTTACGGGGAGTATAATCAAAACCAATCCTTTGGTTATGGTCAATACTCCACGTACCCTTTTAGTTATTCTCATACATTCCAACCTTCTTATGGTGGGTATGTAAGTGAGCAACCACAAAGAGGGGATGATACTTGTGCTCCTATTAATTTTTCCTCTAGTTTGGTAGATGAAATGCAACAATTTATGGACAGCATGGAGTCAATTCGTAGACAACCAAGCGTGGAACCCATATCATCGACCGAATGTGCTCATAGTATGTATGGCCCAATTTCTGATCGTAGTTATGATCATCCACCAATTCAAAGGGAATATAATTGGCCTAACAATAATGAAGTAAGTAATTCTACTTTTTCTTTGTCGAATGAGCTTTACAAACAAATGGAACACTATATTCAGAATTTGGATGGAACACTCCAAGAGCTTCAAAAAGGTGTTTCCACTTTAAGACAAGGCATTGAAGAATACAAGGAGGAAATGAATAATTATGTTGAAAAAGGCGAACCTTTGGGGACTTTTGCTGATATATGTGTAGTTAACTCAACTCTTGATCGTAATAATGATCATTCACCTATTCAAAAGGATGAGTTAGAGATTAGCAACACTAAATTCAACGACGAACAATCTTATGTTGACTATGATAGTGATGATTATTATGAAAATACATTGCCTAAACCAATTCATGGTGACATCCCCGAGGAGTTTACAATGGAGTCTTTTTGCGATCAAGGTGAAGACGAAGAGGAATATGTTGACACTTGTGTAGATTACTCAAGCATTGATCTTTATAACGATCAAGAACCTATTCAAAAGGTAGAGCTTGAGGATGATGCAAGGAGTGTTCTAAAGAAATTCCTTATGGACAATATTGCATCCGCAAAAGAGTATGTGCCTTACAACAAGGAGGAATATGTTGAGAATGAGACGGTTACGACCAATATTGTGGAAGACCCAATTGAGCTTGCATATGATCGTAATGATGATGTTTATGTCGACACTTTGGTTACGGCAGAAACGGATGAAGAATGGTTGCAAGGTTTGATAGAGGACCATGATATAAAAGAGGTGAATAATTCACTTGAGTTTTTCAAGGATGAAGAGGATTCCGTGATACAAGAGATTGTGCAAGGTTTATCTAACCCTTTGCCTATTGTTTCTTCTCCTTTACTTCTTATTGGTTTGAAGGTATGTGCTTCGAGAATATTGTTGGATGACTTTGTTTCTCATTTTCCGCCATTAGAGATACTTGATTCTCATACTATGCAGGTTATGGAACAAGAAACCGTGGAAGTACCCGACTCCTATATTCTTTATACACTTCCAAGTGTGGACAAGAATAAGTGTGGGGGAAGTTTTTATCGGTTCATAGCTTCACTTCTGTTTTATATTACTAATATTTGTGTGAAGCTAGTGTTTGCAAAACAGGTTCTATGGAAGGATCCCCAACTTTTCAGATTGTTGGTATATGGGGAATGAATCTTGCAAGGATATAATCGGGCTGACGACTTTAAACCAAGCGCTACATGGGAGGCAACCCATAGGTTTTGTATCTCTTATCTTTTAATTTTTTTCTTTTCTTGTTTTTAGCTTTTTCTTTTCGCATATTGTTATATGATTTCCCACCTTGACTTTCTTTGGACGATTCAATTTACATTGAGGACAATGTAAAGTTTAAGTGTGGGGGAGTGGTTAAGCATTTGCGTTGTAAATTTTTCAAATTTTTCAACTTTTGTGTACATTAGTGAATAAAAACTCCAACTTGTAGTTAGTTTAGAGTCACATAGTATACATGTCGCTAAGATTACATCGAGAATCTCATAATAGTATTTGAACTTAGAGATGACAGAGAACATGATCGGGTTTCTTAATTGTATGAGAGTTAAAGTTGGATTTAACCATGCCGGTGGCAAATAAGGTGCTGACTGAAATTCGGTATTAGAGTAGTGGTCCCCTATAGTGGAGACTACCCAAGTTACATAATGTGAGGCACCAACCTTCAATTCTTTGAACCTCGTCTAAATTTGTGCTTTTTGAGTGTGTGTCACCGTACGTAAATTCCGGGCAGAATGGTGAGCTGTCCAACCTCCCACCATAGAAGCACTATTTTGATCTCTTGAGTGCTATTTTTATCAACCATGTTGGTGACATCGAATTGCTAACTCTCATACCACTTGTAATCTTGTTCGCGATTAGCACCATCCACCTTATCTCTCTACACCAACAGTCCATAGAAACACCATCATCATCAACAAGAGGAGCATCACAAATTCGAAGGAAAGTTGAAGACGTTCAAGTTTTACAAGCAACAATACGCACTGAGCGATTTGATTTTATGTACGAGAGCGAATATTATCAAGATGAGATTTCGAGAGGTTTATGATATCAAGACATACAAGTTGTGAAGAATCAAGCGGTAAAGTACTTACACCATGGCCTTTGTATTGTATTTAATTTTGTATTTATTTTTCTCTTGTCTCAAAAAAAAAAAAAAAAAAAAACGAAAATTAAAAAAAAAAAAAAAAAAAAAAAAAAAAAAAAATATTAATTTTTGGGTTTGTATAGTTTGTTTTTATTTTTGTATTCTTTCAATAAAGCTAATGGAAAGAAGGAATATCTATAATGAAGTTTCAAGCGACAAGGAATTAGAGGAAAGAATCATATTGTCGAGATTCTACGAAGTTCAAGAGTTATCATCAAGGGTTGAAGACGAAGATGAAGACACCGATTGAAGACCGAAGACGTTTTATGGATGTTGTGAGAGTGGTGCTAGGCGCACGCCGAACGGATACGAGGTAAGTAAGCATATTCCCACCTTCGTTAAATGGTTGATTTCCTTTCGAAGAGATCGTCAGAAAAATGGGTTTTCAAAAATATATAAAAGATGTGGGTTTTCAAAACATTCGGAGGGTTAAGCCTTCCTACCATTCAACGTGTCGCAGGATTCTCTCTTCATTCCAACTTTGGACACATGTGTGACCCACAAGAGCTGTTTATTATTGAGAGCAATATCATAAAACCCTTTCTTGTGAGGCAGAGTCGAGACTTTCGATCACTCCGAACCCGAATTTATGTCGAGAAGGGATGGTTATTTCTCTCTCAACTTTTAAGGATGAGATTGTGTTCATTTATGTGTCTAACTTCTTATGACTAGTGTGCAGAATTTCTATGTCTTCTTAGCGCGTTGGATACTATCATTTTGGAGAACTAGTAAGTTGGAAAAATAGGTTTTGTGGGTATATCTCTAGTAAACCCTCACGAGACTATAACTCGTCCACTAGGGACACCTAGGGGTTTAAAGGCTTGTTATTTATGCTAAAAGTGACCATAGCCTCGACGACACGGATTTGTATGTATTCTCTTGATTTGTTTTGTTTGATTTGCTCGAGGACTAGCAAAGTCTAAGTGTGGGGGAATCGATTAGGTGTCTAAAACACCTAATTTACTATCTAGTAGTTACGCTTTCTTTGTTATTTTTCTTGTAAATTATGTATTTTACGCTTGTTTTGAGTTTTGTAGTTACTCTGGAGTCGCACGGACGAAAAGAAGAAGAAATCACTCAGTTTGAGCAAAAAGGGCAAATTTGTTATTTCATGGGCGAACACTATATGAAGCCTAGTAAAGGTTAAGGGACACCTCTTTTGGAAGGAGTATTAAACATAGGTTAGCTGATGTTAAGGGGTGTCAATTTGGTTAGCCCTTATCGAAGCGACAGTGGCAATAACCATCCCAACCTACTACCTAACATCCAGAGGAACCATCGTTCATTTCTCATCCGAGATTGAGAAAAAAGAGAGAAAACGCCATATTGCCGATGAAAAGAGAGATCGAGAGATGATGAGCCGAGGATATGCGTAAGAGTTTGTTGAATTGAATCAAGAAATTGGAGTTGTCGACATGAATTGAAGATATACAAGGGGATATGTGAGACTGAAAAGCAGCAGGTAGGTTCAATTTGTAATGAACTCGAGTACAGATGCAGATGAAGAACTCAGTGAAGAGTGATTGCAATCGGAAGAGATGGTTGTGGTGGTTAAATTGAGAAGTCGGGAAGTTGTTAGTTAGGGTTTCGGTGATGAACTGACTTCAGAATTGTTTTGATTTGAGCAAGGAATGGTGGAATTGAATGGGTTTACTCCGAATTCAAATTGCGGGGAAGAATTGAAGAAGGAAGCGGCTAAGAACATCACAACATACGCATCTCCTACACTACTGGGATTACGCACCTGCATGTTTGATAAAAGGCCTCAGTGAGACTCATGTGCTGTGTTGAATAAGGAGGTGAGATGCAGAATGTGCAAATGGGTCTGGTGGTATTATTTGTTATAGGAGTGTGGCTTGAGTTTGTCTGAAAGAATGGGACTGCAAGCAAGAAGATGTGAGATGAGAATTGAGGTGAAATTGGAATTAAGAAGGAAATCACAAGCTGGGTTTGGTTTCAATTGGTAAGAATGGAATCAGATGTAGTTTGTATGATGGTGCTGTTAATATGAGTTCTTCCCTGAGCTGAAATGAAGATATAGTAATCAGGGTTGGTGATGACTTGATGTTGGCGCTGAACTGAAGTGGATTTGAGGCAATGTGTGCAGGTGTTAGCAAGGAACTAAGATGTGAATTGGGAGAGATGAGTTGCAGGTGGAACAATGGCTCTGCTATAGAGCAGTGGCTTGAGATGGCTGAACATAACAGGGAAAGATGAGCAGCAATGTGAGCTGCGATAGGAGCTGAAGCTGTTGCCATGTAAAGCTGGAGTTGAATGAGCAATTGGGTTGCGATCTAACGGAGACTGATTTAAGGGTTCTGTGTTGGTGGAACTATTGATGGAGGTGCTGGTCAGATATGGGTTTTCTGGGAAAGTTGAGTAGAGCCGGATGATGAATGAGCTGTGCATTGGCCAGAGCTGAGATTATGGCGAAATTGTCTTGGTGCTGGAGTCTGAGTATGGAGAATGGCAGGAGATTTGGGTTAGAATGGCTGTGAGCAAGAGCTGCAATTGTTGTGTTTGAGCTGTAGCTGAAAACGGTAGTGGCGCTTGACTTGGAGGAAATGGAACTGAAGCTGCTACTGGTGCAGTGAGAAATACATGGCAGTGGCTTGTTTCTGAGATGGTTAAGTTGGAATTGTGTGAAATGCCACTGAGTGCTGGATAAATGCCTGATGTGTGTGTGTGTTTGTCTGGCTGAGTTGCAGGCGAAGCTGTGAAAAGCTTGAGTTGTGAAGTGTGCAGCTGTTGGTGGTGAATCAGATGAATTGCTTATTTGTTGATAGCAAGGAAATGGGAAACTGGTTAGTCGCAGGTGGTATGAATTGAAGGCATGAATATGTAGCTGCAGGGGTTTGCAGTGTGCAGAATGAATAGCCATCATGGCTGGAAGTGCACTGGCGATGCACAAACATGGTGCAGCAGACTTAGGCCTGTGCAATGACCTAGGCCAAAGCCACTCAGCCCATCCAGCTGAGTAAGATGATGATCCAGACCCTGACTCACCTGACTCGGTCAGTGATTGACCCGGTTTGACTCAGTGAGCTGATCCAGTTGACCCGACCGATCCGACCCGTTGACCGGTGACCGGGCAGACTTTGCCGGTCACCTGAGCTACTTTCCGACGACTATTCCGGCTGATTTCCGGCGGTAATCCCAGTTTCCCGGCGACGGTTTTTGGACATAATTTCACATGGGTATTTCTCACACATGGGCTTGGTGGACCACTTGGAGATGGGTTTTGAGAAGACCTAATATTGGAAGGAGTATCCTTTTGGAATGGGAGAAGCATATAAATAGAAAAGTCTTTCTCAAACCTAGATATATCTCCATTAGGGAGACTTCTACTTGTTCTAGGGTTTCACATGATAGTTTTCTTCTTTGCTTTCTATGATGATTTCCAAAAACACAAGTAATTAAGTTTTTATTATTGGTTGAAGATGTAGTTGGATTTTGCAACCAAGTTATGATTTTTATGAATTAGTTTTCTCTCAATATTATCGTTTGATTTCTACGGGTTATAATAATTGCATGATTGATGTATTGCAATATGATTGAATGTTTGTTTAGTTAAGTCTAGAATTGATTGAACTCACATCCATATCTATAGCTATTTTAGGGTTTTCATCGAGCGATAACCTTGAATACGAGTAGCATGATATGATTATGGTTTGTAGTGATACATCCTCGTAGTCATATGTAGAAATTGACTTTTGTTCGAATTGTTTGCGCAATGTATTTCAATTGCATTGATTAGCCTATTTCTGAAACTTAATGCTCCTAGGAATTGAACTTAATTAGCGCAAGGCGTTAGGTTATTCTTTAGGTAGAATTCACATACGCAGCCCTAATGTGTGTGTGATGACTTAGGAAATTAATAGATTATCTTGCTCTCTTGATTCTCTAGGCTTTTGATGATAGCGAGATTAAATATGAATTCTATTCATATATTCAAAAACTTGTTTACAATTGAAGATGAAACCTTTATCCAATATTTTCACCTCCTTGATTTACGTGTTTACTTTTATTTGTTTTGCTTTTATTTTATTTTAGTATATAAAAATCAGCAAACCCCCGGTGTTTTATATAGGAAACCATAACATATTGACAACCAAGACCTCTCTGTGGGAACGATCCTTTCTTGCCCTTGCTTCATTATATATTTTGAGTAGTAAGAAAGTGTAATTATATTTGTGTCGGCTGACAACCGGTCACGTGGGTATGTGTGTGAACAACCACAAAGATGGGAGGATTCTTATGCTTGTGAACAACAAGTCTCTAACTTTCTAGACAAATTTTCCAAATTTGTACAACAAGAGTTTCAAAAAGATAAAGAGGCTACAGAAGAGCAACTCCAAGAACTTCGTGGAGGTATTGCTAACTTGCAAAGAGGCATTGATCAATGCAAGGAAGATATGGATAATTGTAATGTGCATAAGGTTTGTGATGAATATTTGATTGATGGTAATGTTGAAAAAGGCCAATCCTTGGGCAGTTTCGTTAATAATTGTGTATCTAACTCAACTCTTGATCTTAATAATGATCATTCACCTATTCAAAAGCATGAGTTCGGGATTAGCAACACTAAATTCAGCAAGGACCAATCTTATGTTACCTATGAATGTGACGGTGATTATGATACATTGCTTGAAACAACTCATGGTGACAACTACGAGGAGTGTACAATGGAATCTTTTTGGGATCAAGATGAAGACGAAGAGGAATATGATGACACTAGTGTAGCTTGCTCAAGCATTGATATTGATAATAATGAAGAGCCTATTCAAAGGGTGGAGCTTGATCAGGATGATGCATTTTTGAGTGTTCTAAAAAAGTTCCTTATAGCGAGATTTGGATCCGCAGTGGAGTATGTGCCTTACAACAAGGAGGAATATATTGAGAATGAGACCGAATTAAGTAATATTGTGGAAGACCCAATTGAGCTTGCATATGATTGTAATGATGAAGTTGATGCCGAGATTTTGGTTAAGGCACAAACGGATCAAGAATGGTTGCAAGGTTTGATAGAGGACCATGATATAAAAGAGGTGAATAATTCACTTGAGTTTTTTAAGGATGAAGAGGATTCCGTAATACAAGAGATTGTGATAGGTTTGTCTAACCCTATGCATATTGATTCTTCTCCTTTACCTCTTATTGGTTTGAATGTATGTGCTTCGAGAGTATTATTGAATAACTTTGTTTCTCGATATCCTCCATTGGAAACATTTGATTCTCATACTATGCAGGTTTTGAAACAAGAAATCGTGGTAGTCCCTGACTTTTATATTCTTTATGCACTGGTTTGAATGTATGTGCTTCGAGAGTATTGTTGAGTGACTTTGTTTCTCGATATCCGCCATTGGAAACATTTGATTCTCATACTATGCAGGTTTTGAAACAAGAAACCGTGGTAGTCCCTGACTTTTATATTCTTTATACACTTCCAAGTGTGGACAAGAATAAGTGTGGGGGAAACTTTTATTGGTTAATAGCTTCATTTCTGTTTTATATTATTAATATTTGTGTGAATCTAGTGTTTGCAAAACAGGTTCTATGGGAGGATCCCCAACTTTTTCAGATTATTGGTGTATGGGGAATTCAACTTCCATGTCGGGCTGACGACTTTAAACCAAGCGCTGCATGGGAGGAAACCCATTGGTTTGTATCTCTTATCTTTTATTTTTCTTGTCTTGTTTTTTTTTTTAGTTTTTTCTTTTCTTATATTTACTTTTTCTTGTCGCATATCATTATAAGATTTCCCACCTTGACTTTTTTGGAAGATTCAATTTACACTGAGGACAATGTAAAGTTTAAGTGTGGGGGAGTGGTTAAGCATTTGCATTTAAAAAAAAAAATCAACTTTTGTGTAAATTAGTGCATGAAACACTCCTACTCATAGTTAATGAGGGAGGATCCATAAACACTCTTAAATGGACAAGGTCGGACAAGATTTACGCCATTTTCTCCGACAAACTCAAACGACAATGAATTTAAGTCTAATACTTTATTGACATGTTCCTATTATCAGACTTTACATTCCCACCAAAAATGAATGCAATTTGAAATAGCAAACCTGACCATCTACTGATCTTAATGTCAACCGTTAATTTTGAACGGCTGATATTCAAAGGGGTAGATGGTGGTTTTATACATCTCGAATTGTGCTAATTTTTTGTAGGAATGTAGAGTCCTATAAAAAGAATATACCATCAAAATATTAGACTTAAATTCATTATCGTTTGGGTTTTGCGGAGAAAATGGTGCAAATCTTGTCCGACCTTGTCTATCTAAGAGTGTCCATGGATCCTTCCTCTTAGTTAATTTAGAGTCACATAGTATACATGTCGCTAAGATTACATCAAAATTTTCACAAGAGTGACCGAACTTAAAGATGACAAAGAACATGATCGGGTTTCTTACTTGTATGAGAGTTAAAGTTGGATTTAACCATGCCAGTGGCAAATGAGGTGCAGACTGAATTCGGTAGTAGAATTGTGATCCCCTATAGTGGAGACTACCCATGTTACATTATGTGAGGCACCGACCTTCATTTCTTTGTACGTGTCTAAATATGTGCTTTTAGAGTGTGTATCACCGTACTTAAACTCCGGGTAGAATGGTGAGCTACCCAACCTCCCACCAATAGAAGCACTACTTTGATCTCTTGAGTGTTATTTTATCAATCATGATGGTGACATCGAATTGCTAACTTACATACCACTTGCAATCTTGTTCGCAGTTAGCACCATCCACTTTATCTCTCTCTACACCAACAGGTCCATAGAAACACCATCATCATCAACAAGAAGAGCATCACAAATTCGAAGGAAAGTTGAAGACGTTCAAGGTTTACAAGCAACGGTATAGAAATGAGTAGATTTCAGATTCAAGTAAAGCAACAAGATAAGGAGCAGAATTTTTACAAGTTGAAGACTTATGTAAAAGAGCGAAGATTATCAAGATGAGAGTTCAAGAAGTTTATGATATCGAGACAATACACGTTGTGAAGAATCAAGCGGTAAAATACTTATACCATGGCAATTTGTACTTATTTATTTTATTTTATTTTTCATCAATTATTTTATTTTATAATAATAAGTCTTTTAATATAAAAACTCAGACAGATCTTTTAGTTGGAAGCCTGGCCACAAGCTGGGCTCCAACTCCTCTTTGAATAGCGGTACCTAATCTATGAAAAATGAAATTACCCAAACCACTACCAGCGTCATTACAAACTAGACAGTTCTTTAGGCGCTTAAAAAAACACAAAGTATCTTCACCAAGTTCTCCTAAAGTCGAACAGGCTAGAACTCCCAGACCATATCCAAGTGAAGTGCACTTGCCCAGGTATTTAGTGCGTTTGCGAGAGATCGCATTAGATATAGCTTTTCCTGGAGCAAAAGAGCGGATGCCATCACCAGCAAAGGGCGAAACCACTGTGACATCCATACAAACATCTCGACCATTCTCCCAGTTGAGAACAAGAATGTCAGCAGGCTTCAAATCCTTGTCATCGTCTGAAAGAATACCGAGAGAGACTTCCTTGCGTGCAGGCACATTAGCTTTGTAACAAATGTCTACAACCACATCACGAACAAGATCATGTCGGAACTTACTCCCAACATCTTTAGCACAATGAAGCGCATGGTCTCCAAATATGTCCATAGATTTGTTACAACTTAAGCATAAGTTATTCTCAACAAACAATGGGATGCCAAGGCGGTAGCAAAGCACAGCTCTGAACTGTCTAGGCCCGAGGCATTGATTAAGCCCACTAATGGGAACCGCCAGTAAATAATCCCGTGCATGATTGACACGATTACACTGCCACAAAATGGAATCTCTTGCAGACATGGAAAATTGGTCTGGGATTCTCTTCTTGACTGCATCAAAATAAGTAAGCGCCGGGAGTGCATGGAAGGGGGCAGCATCATCGACACAATAAGAAGGAGGCAATCCACAAACCTGGATAAAATTCTGAAGAGCCAACTGATAAGCAGAACCTTTGTTCGTTGAGAATAAACTACCAAGAATTGCTTTACGCACCGAAGCTGTTTGACTCTGAGAAGCAAGAAAGCAGTAGGCGCGGGTGTCAGCCATGGTGTAGATGCCAAGGACACCATCCTTGATATGCAGGGTAGCTAATCTCTGCTGTAAAGGACCAAAACCAGCACCATCTCCAGTAATTAGTAGCCTCAAGTACTTAAGTAGATGATCATCAAAAAGATCAGTGGCTGGTTGCAGGGCTGTAGGATTGGTAGTTCGCATTGCAAAATATAGTCTTGACACCCCAGTGCAATTACGAAGTAATAACATCTCACTTTGAGGGTCCTTGATTTTTTTTATTGCAGACATTAGTTGAATAGTCTTAGTCACCCTATTCAACAACATATCACTAATGAAGTTCAAATCCAAACTCACAGGACCACCCAAGAGTTTAACGCCATTAGAGGGTCTACCAATATCAGGGGGGAAAACACCAACGGCTGTGCTTCTGGGATCAGGAGAAGGCCAAAAGACTTCCGTTTTCTTAACATTCAGGTTTAAACCCCTGCTTGGACCTTGAGATTCAATTATGCTCAAGGCCTTGGCTACCTCCAATGTATCACCAATAATAGTACCATCATCAAGGTACCAAGCGTGTAAATCGAGTTTGCATTGAGAAGCGATAGTCTTCACTAAGGGGTGAAGTGTCAACGCAAATAACAAGGGACCGAGAGGGTCACCTTGCTGAACTCCAAGTGCAGAAGACAAAATACACTGGTTATAATAGAGTTTAGCAGGCCTCGAGTAGCAAAATTCTACCCAGCGAGAAATACATGGACAATGAAGACGGACTTCCTTGATGAGCTGAGATCTACTCACCGTGTTGAAAGCATTAGAAAAGTCAATGAGCAACATTGACATTTTGTCTGAGTGACCATTCATCTCTAGTAAGCAGTTTACAACATGTAAAATACTCTCCCCCCAGAAGGCACACCAACTCCGAATTGAAAATCTCCCAAATACGAAGTCATATCCTTTCCAACAGAGAAAGCAGCCACTTTAGAGACTAATCTTCGCCAAACCGTGCCAACAGCAATGGGCCTAATGCCACCTCCATTTTTAAGTAACGGAGTTAGGGGTGCACTGGCAATGAACTCACCTAAACTCTCGGGACATTTTCCAGCCAACCAAAGATTGACAACCCTTGTGATTGAAGCAAGTAAATTATCCGCGACTGCAGCTGAAAGCCCCACTCATCACATCCACCAAATGTTGTGCACGAAGTCCATCCCGGCCACACGATGTCCCTTTTGGGAAGCTCTTGACAGCACCTAATACAGCCCGAGAGTCTACTGTTATCGCGTCAGCCAAAATATCATCACTTGGCACATCAGGAAGGGGTGCATGTGGGTGTTTATTTTTCAGTTTATGTTTATTTCTCTTGTCTCATATTAAAAAAAATTAAAAAAAAATTAAAAAAATAAAAAAAGAGACGAGAGAAAATTTTGTTAGGTTCATTATTAGTTTTATTATTTTTTTTGTTTTCATTTTGTATTTGTTTTATTTTTCTTGTCTCAATTAAAAAAAAATTAAAAAAAAAAAAAATTAAAAAAAAAAAAGAGACAAGAAAAAAAAAAGACAAGAAAAATGTGTTGTATCATATTTTTGTTTGTTTTTAGTTTTGTATTCTTTCAATAAAGCCTATGGAAAGAAGGAATATCCATGATGAAGTTTCAAGCAACACGGAATTAAAGGAAAGAATCACATTGTCAAGATTCTACGAAGTTCAAGAGTTATCATCACTAGTTGAAGACCGAAGACTAAGATGAAGACAAGGATTGAAGACCGAAGACGTTTCTATGGATGCTGTGAAAGTGGTGCTAACTGCACGTCGAACGGATAACGAGGTAAGTAAGCATATTCCTACCTTCGTTAAGTGGTTGATTTCCTTTCTTAGAGATCGTCAGAAAAATGGGTTTTTAAAATGAATAAAAGATGTTGGTTTTCAAAACAATTCGGAGGGTTTTTGCCTTCCTACCATTCAACGTGTCGCAGGATTCTCTCTTCACTCCTACCTGGACACATGTGTGACCCATAAAAAACCTGTTTATTATTGAGAGCAACTTCATAAAACCCTTTCTGGTGAGGCAGAGTCAAGACTTTCGATCACTCTCGAACCTGGATTCTTTCGATAGGGGATGGTTATTTCTCTCTCAACTTTTAAGGATGAGATTGTGTTCATATATATGTCTAACTTCTTATGACTAGTGTGCAGAATTTCTATGTCTTCTTAGCACGTTGGATGCTATCATTTCGGAGAACTAGTAAGGGTATATCTCTAGTAAACCCTCACGAGACTATAACTCGTCCACTAGGGACACCTAGGGGTTTAAAGGCTTGTTATACGTGCTAAGTGTGACCGTAGCCTCGACGACTATATATATTTTAGAATTGTTTTGTTTGATTTGCTCGAGGACTAGCAAAGTCTAAGTGTGGGGGAATTTGATAGATGTCTAAAACAAATAATTTTATATCTAGTATTTATGCTTTCTTTGTTATTGTCGTGTAAATTATGTATCTTATGTGTGATTTTGAGTTTTATAGGTGTTTTGGATCCATTAAAGCAAAAAAGAAGTGGAACTCGCTGAAATCTTGGATTTCTTCTCGTCATGTTGAAGAGAGCGAAAAGCCGAAGCTAGATGCGAAAGAATGAGGCCATTCCGACATCAAATGAGAGAGTTATGAGCAAAATGAATGATAAAGCTTGTCAGCTCCGTAGGACTGACAGTGCAAGAATCTCACTGGTGGCCCTTATCCAATGACTGGGTGCATGTAGTTGTTTTATTCACTACAACCCAAAACCCAGAGAAATATTTTCTCTTCTCATTATTGTGTTTGTCTAATTGAGAAAAGAGAGGAACTGATATGGCGGCTCCGTTAATATGCAGAGAGAATCAGATCGAGAAGGTGGTGATGTTGAAGAACTGATGGAGATGCTGCTGTGTTAAGAAGTTGAAATCGATGGGTCTCTGTGGTTGTTCAATTCTGGTAATTCATATTTAGGGTTCTAATGGAAGAAATTTGTGTTCAGTTGGCCTGAGATGAGGGGTTCAGAAACTGTAAATTATGGTGATGAATTAGAAGATGGTTTGCTGCTAATGGAGAGTGGGTTACGTCCTATTTGAAGTTGGAGTTGTAGAGATGGGTTCAGGTGAATTATTTAGGTTGATGCTCGAGTCTGTGGTCTCAGTGGTTGAATTTGGAAGAATGGTGGTGATTAATGATGGGTTTGAAGTATTGGATGGTTCTGGCAGCATCTGGAGTTAAGGCTGTAGATTGGTGGTTGTGCAGTGGTCTTAGTGCTGGAGCTACAGATGGTACTGGTAATGGAATTGCAGGTGCAAAAGCTACAACAAATGGAAGTGCTGGTTATGAGTGGTTGTGATGGAATTTGCAGATTGCAGGATTTAGTTGAGCTGAATTGCAGGTATTGTTGTGGAGCTGTAATGTGCAACTTCAATTTTAGATGTATGCTTAGGATGGAGGATGGCTCAGGTTGTGGAAGTAAGATCTAGTTTAAGAATGTATTGGTGGTACTGAATTGATAGATGCAAATGTAATTGGAGTTGCTGTTATGGATGGCTAGGTCAAGAAGGAGTTATGAGTATTGAGCTGAGATTGCAATTGGTTGAGAGAAGATTAAGAAAGCTGTCTGCAGGTGGTGGTACTGGATTCAGTGGAATTAGATGAATGCTAGGTTTCAATTACAAGTGAAATGGGTATTTCAGGTGCATTAGCTGAAGTAATTGCTCAAGTCTGCAATGGATATGGGTAACTGGTGGTGCTGTGTATATGAAAAATGTGAGGAATGAATGTGGATATGAGAAGTTGGTGAGTTTGTGTCAAATAGGTGAGATGGCCGGCAGTTGGACGATGTGGTTTAACAAGAAAATAGGCTGTCAGTTCTCTAAAAATGACAGGCCAAAGGCTAAATATTTTAATGGGCTTATGATTTGAGGCCCGAAAGGAAGTTGAGATGATGGGCTGGAGGTTTAGCCGAGAATTAGAGTTGGGAAGGCAAAGAAAGTATAAAAGGAGAGGCTTTATCTCTCTACAAGGATCTCTATCTCTTCTTCTACTTTTTATTCTATGGTTTAGAAACATGAAAGCTTTTCTTTTTCTTCTTGTTATGAACTCCATGAACATGAGCTAGATATTTTATTATTGGTTAAAGATGTAGTCGGATTTTGCAAGCATGTTATTTGATTTATGAATTAGTTTCCTCTCCATATTATCGATCACTTTCTACGGTTTATAATAATTGCATGATTGATGTGTTGCAATATGATTGAATGTTTGTTTGGTTGAGTCTTGAATCGATTGAACATACATCCATATCTATAGATATTTTAGGGTTTATCATCAAGCGATAACCTTGAATACTAGTAGCATGGTATGATTACGGTTTGTAGTGATATGATGAGTGCCAAATAGTGCATATTTATACACCTTTTTATTGGCATTTTACTCATCTTTTGCGCTTAGAAAACAGATATTATCCCAGATTCTGTGTTTTCCTTGTTTTCAAGAATAAATATTTGTATTAATTAATTTTGTGTTTTTAGGTAATAAATAAAGCTCGGAGAATCTGAGGAGCCAAAAGAGCGAAGAATTGGAGTCAAGTGCCCAAGGAGCGGGCCCGAAGCCGCGCGCGCAACAGTTGCAACTCAACAAGTAGCAACTCATCTACAAGACATGGGCTTGAGCTAGACCCGACCCGTGACCCGGATCCGAGCCCGTCTCTTCTGAGACGTTGAGATTTCTTTCTCCCTCATCCAACGGTCGCTGCTTCCGCGTGCATCGAAGATCGCTGCTCCCGTACTACACCAGATCACGCCAAAACCGCTCACCTCCCTCGGCCGTTCAGATTGTAGCCGCCTCATCCAACGGTCGCTGGGCCTGTCTCATCATCCGTAGCTGCACCCGCCTCACAGCAAAACTACCTACCCTATACCCCCACTCGAGCAAACCCTAATCTCTCCATCTTCTCTTTCTTCATCTCTCCCCTCACCCGACACAGAGCAGAGCTCTGCTCCTCTTCCGCCACCAACCTTCCCTGCCACAACCACCCACCGCAACAAAGCATCCCTTACCGCCTCCATCATCACCTTCCTGACATCAAACAACAAATCCATAGCCACCTACACCATCACCCTTTCTCGAGTCATCTATTTCATAGCTTCTCCACTCTAGAGGCTAGGTTAAAGATGACTAGAGATAGGGTTGCTCATCTATCAATCGAGGGAGTTGCTAAAGCCGATGTGACAAGAAGGGAACACAAATCAGAGAGTATGGGTTCGATTTATCTTTCAATTAATTTCAATATTTGAATTAAAGAATTAGGGTTTGGTAGCTTATTTGTTGCATGTATAAATTGAAGACATGGGTTTGTGTAGAAAGACACGCCTGGATTAGCCAGTGCAGTCAATTAGTTTTGATTTTGTTCTCTGTTACATTATTATGTTTTAATTTAAGTTTGTTGGGGTTTCAATGAAACCCTAGTTCCAAATTGGGTTCAACTCGTTAGATTGTCTTGAGTATTTAATATATTAGATACTTTCAATTACTGACATCTAACTTTCTTACGTCATTAATGCATGCCAATGCCATGGATGCATTGTAGTTAGGTTATATTTGGGTTAGGTATGCTGCAGCTCAAGCTTTAGAATCATAGGCTAATTCCTTTGATTAGTTATACTTGATTAGATAACTAATGCTCTGGGTTAGTACCCTAGCTGAACATTGAAGTATTACAAGGTGAAACCCCTTAGATAAGTGGTGGGTTTGACACCCTGCCCTTATCGATCCACAGGGGCAAGAAAGTCTCAACTCGAGTTGAGCACACAATAGGAGCTAGAGGTGAATTTGAAGTCCTTAGCAACCCCTTTACACTATCTGTTACCTTAGTTAAAGTTACTTCAGTTCATAACTTGGCCGTATCGGCAACCAAAACACCTTTGTTACCTTGTCACTTTGGAATTCAGTTTAAAGCCAAGCCTTAGATCATTAAAAGCACCCCTTGTCCTTGTGGGATCGACCCGTACTTGCCGCGTCTCCAATAGACGCCGTGCACTTGCGGTATTACCGTAGGCCATAAATTATACACATCTTCCAGGCCTACCAAGTTTTTTGGCGCCGTTGCCGGGGACTTGGTGTGTGCCCTGTGTGATTTTTGTTCTTGCTTAACTGATTTCCCTCTCTCCCTGTATATACCCACCTTTATAGTTAATTTTTAACCCTGTATTAGTGTAATTTAATTGTTCTCTCTTGTTTGCATCCTCTTGTGTTAATTTAGTTGTTCTCGAGTTCATCATCGTTTTCTTGTGTCTCAACCCCGTACATTCTCATCTTCTTTTCTTTTCTTTTAGTTCAGTCTTCCATTGTATATATGCTTTACAATCGAACTCTTTTACCTTGATCGCCATAGCATCGTAGCTTAACTTTTAGCTTAATTCTTGCATTTGCATTTACCAAGCCCAGTAACTCATCGGTGTTATTAGCCTTTGCTGACTTACGACCATAAACCCCGATCGTGTTGTAAGCCACAGCTTAGAAACCCAAGTTGTAAGCCACAACTTGAACCTGCCCTGCCACTCTGTGCTGTACCCATTGATCTATTGTTTGTTGAGCCAAGTTATTCCCAGATTGCATATTCCTGTTGCCTAAAGCCTGCACACTTTTGAGAACTGAGATTTCTCTCCTGAGTTAACAGGTGCTTGATGTGCTGATGTGCCTCGATTATCCGAGCCAACCCAAGGCGGACAAGGAAAAGTGCGAGCATGAGCATCCACTTGCGCCGAACCTAGTAAGTCACCCGCCCTGAAATCTTGAGCATAGTTGCGGTAGAAGACTGACCATCTTGGCTGCACAGGTTGGTAACTCCACCTGAAATTTCCATTTTGAATGCTAAGCTGCCATGTTTGCATGATCGAGTTGATTGCGGTATTACTTAAACGTAGCTTGGTTAGACTTTGCTCTAAGTTGCAACCGTGATTAGACTTAGCTTGAACTGTGCTTAGATTGAGTCTTTGGGTCGTAGCTTGTTTTGCCCGAGACTTTGCATAATCAGTGCACTGTGTCACCTTGAGAATTTGTATGAGTCGAGGTTGCAAACCCACTGCCACCTCCAAACTTGGTTGAGTCAGTGAGTTATGCTCTAACTCTCCACCCACGAAGCTGCGAGTTGAGCCGTAGTCGACCTGTAGTTGTGCTCGAAATCTTGGCCCTTACAAGGCTGTCTTTGTAACACCTTTGAGCCATTGTCTATCCTGTGTTGTGAATGTTTTCTTGTGCTGTTTGGGAAATTGGGTCATTTCTGTTGTGAGTTGTTATTTTTCTGTGCTTAGTCTGACCAGGGCTGCACTTGATCCTGTGCTGTGACAATTTTGAAAAGCCAACCCTTGCATAAACTGTGCTGTGCAAGCATTAGGCTGCAAGCACTAAGCTGTGCTGTGTGCTCTGTGTGTTTTGAGCACATAAACCCTGCCCTGTTGTTGACTCCTGTGTTGATTTCACTAAGCACCCCGAGCTTAAACCTCGGGCTCTGTGCAAGCCTTACCCAACCTGAGTTGCCAGCTGTTGGGCTAACTGAACCCAACCTGGGCTGCAACCAAACTGAGCCCATAGTCTGCTGGGCTGTACCCCTTTTCACTGGGCTGTGTACATAATCTGGGCTCGACACACAGCTAGCTCACCTAACTGAATCTGGGCCGCACTCAACCTAGGCTTTGCACAATCACTGAGCTGTACAACTACACATTTGGGCCAGACCATCTAGGCCTTACTGTGCAACCAAGCTGGGCCAGACCATCTAGGCTGGAACCTATTCTGTTGGGCTGTTTAACATCAAATGGGCTGTACTTTCCCAACAAACCAAAGCCCAAACAAACCAAATCCTACAAAAACCAAAATCAATCCCAACAAAACCAAACCAGCCCGCACAAACCAAATCCCAATAAACCAAAGCCCATTTTCATGTTCTATGTACATATTATCTTTTGGGTTGACCCTCAACTCTTTAGTTTGTTAGTAAAATTTTTTTTTGTAGGACTTGTTAAATTTTTCTTTTCTTGATTCGGTTGAGTCTTCTTGCACATATATTATGCTAATCCGATATGATCTCCGTTGAGAATATTGGATTCTAGCCTTGACGAATGAAGCTCAACCTTGCTCTTCCGACATCAGGTAATCTCTTCCCTTTTTATCTTATCGGCATAGTTCTCGTGGTACATTGATTTGTTTAAATTTTCTATCTGTGACACATTGAGGACAATGTTTGATTTAGGTTTGGGGGTGCACTTGCATTTAGAGTTTTTAGTTTTTATTTTGCACTTAGAGTTTTTAGTCTTTTATTTTACCTTTTATTTTCAAAAAAAAAAAAAAAAAAAAAAAAAAAATTTCAAAAATTCAAAACTTTTTGCAAATAAAAACCTCCAACTTTTAGAGATTTTAGAGTCACTAGCATGCTTCTAGCTATGTTTACATAGAGAGTTTTGACCGAAATAACGAGAACTTGGAAGTACCTTAGGAGAACACAATCGGGTTTCTTAGTTGATTAGAGCGTTAAAGTAGGATTTAACCATACCAGGAGGGCTTAATTAGGTCTTTGTTAGATATTCGGTAGTAGAATTGTGATCACCCATAGTGGAGACTACCCAATTTACATCAAGTGAGGCACCAACCTTCAATTTTTTGCAACTTTCTAGAAAAGTTTGTTAGAGTGTGTGTCACCTTACGTAAATTCCGGGTAGGAATGGTGAGCTACCCAACTTCGCACCAATTTTAGCACTACTTTTGATCTCTTGAGTGCTAGTTTTTGTCAATCATGAGGGTGACGTCTAAAGATGAAAACTCCTTCTAAATACCGATTTGTAGTTAGCATCATTCTCTCTCTCAATCAGCAAGACCCATAGAAACACATCATCGTCAGCAACCGGAGCAGAATCAGAGTATTGAAAGAAAAGTTGAGATAGTCCAAGGTTTACGTGCAACAAAGAAAACGAAAAGAAAATAGGATGAGAATTAATAAAATTTATAAAATCAAGACAATACAAGTTGTGGAAAAATTGAGTGATAAAGTCCTTTGTCCATGGAGTTAGTTGTTTCATTATTTGTATTTTTATTTTCACTTATTGTAATGTAAAAAATAAAATAAAATATATATATATATATATATATATATATTGTAGTTTATTTTTGCTACCACCATGGTAAAGAAGAATTTAAAAAGAAAAATCCAAACAACAAGGAATTTGAGTAGAAAAATTAAAATTTGTCAAGTTTTGTGAAGTTTAGAAGTTCGTCATCAACATTTGAAGACCGAAGACCGAAGATTGAAGACGTTTCTATGGTTCCTATGAGAGATTGATGTTAGTTGCCGATCGGGTGAGAAGTGAGTGAGTACTCCCACCCTTGCTAATGGTTGATTTCCTTTCTTAGAGATCATCGAAAAAAGATTCTTTTTGTCCACACTTACATGGAATCTCCAGATTTTATTTCGGAAGGTTATCCTTCTTACCTACAACGTGTGCGGGATTTCTCTCTTTATTCCTGCTGCACACATGAGAGACTAAAAAAAGCGATCTTTTTGAGTGCAATTATCATAAAACCCTAATGGTGAGCGAAGTTGAGACTTATGATCACAATCGAATCCGAATTCTTTCATATGGTATGGTTACTTCTTGCTCAACTCTTAAGGATGAGAATGCGTTCTTCGATAGTTCTAACCACATTACTAGCATGCGAAACTCTATGTTCTCATAGCTTCTTGGAGGCTTGAGACTCTTTTACACTACGAAGTTGGAGAAGGTTTTGTGGGTACACCTCTGGTAAACCCTCACGAGACTACAACTCGTCCACTAGGGACACCTAGGGGTTTAAAGGCTTAGTGCATACGCTAAATGCATTCGAGAGACCTGCGACGGGGGGTATAGTTAGGATTTCTTAATTTGTTTCACTTGAGGACAAGTAAAATTCGGGTTTGGGGTATTTGATGAGTGCCAAATAGTGCATATTTATACACCTTTTTATTGGCATTTTACTCATCTTTTGCGCTTAGAAAAGCAGATATTATCCTGCATTCTGTGTTTTCCTTGTTTTCAAGAATAAATATTTGTATTAATTAATTTTGTGTTTTTAGGTAATAAATAAAGCTCGGAGAATCGAGGAGCCAAAAGAGCGAAGGTGGAGTCAAGTGCCCAAGGAGCGAAAGCGAAGCCAGCGCGCGCAACGAGTTGCAACTCAACAAGTAGCAACTCATCTACAAGACATGGGCTTGAGCTAGACCCGACCCGTGACCCGGATCCGAGCCCGTCTCTTCCGAGACGTTGAGATTTCTTTCTCCCTCATCCAACGGTCGGCGCTTCCGCGTGCATCGAAGATCGCGCTCCCCGTACTACACCAGATCACGCCAAAACCGCTCACCTCCCTCGGCCGTTCAGATTGTAGCGCCTCATCCAACGGTCGCTGGGCCTGTCTCATCATCCGTAGCTGCACCCGCCTCACAGCAAAACTACCTACCCTATACCCCCACTCGAGCAAACCCTAATCTCTCCATCTTCTCTTTCTTCATCTCTCCCCTCACCCGACACAGAGCAGATCTCTGCTCCTCTTCCGCCACCAACCTTCCCTGCCACAGCCACCCACTGCAACAGCAGACCCTTCCGCCTCCATCATCACCTTCCTGACATCAAACAACAACTCCATAGCCACCTACTCCATCACCCTTTCTCGAGTCATCTATTTCATAGCTTCTCCACTCTAGAGGCTAGGTTAAAGATGACTAGAGATAGGGGTTGCTCATCTATCAATCGAGGGAGTTGCTAAAGCCGATGTGACAAGAAGGGAACACAAATCGAGAGTATGGGTTCGATTTATCTTTCAATTAATTTCAATATTTGAATTAAAGAATTAGGGTTTGGTAGCTTATTTGTTGCATGTATAAATTGAAGACATGGGTTTGTGTAGAAAGACACGCCTGGATTAGCCAGTGCAGTCAATTAGTTTTGATTTTGTTCTCTGTTACATTATTATGTTTTAATTTAAGTTTGTTGGGGTTTCAATGAAACCCTAGTTCCAAATTGGGTTCAACTCATTAGATTGTCTTGAGTATTTAATATATTAGATACTTTCAATTACAGCATCTAACTTTCTTCTCTCACAATGCATGCCAATGCCATGGATGCATTGTAGTTAGGTTATATTTGGGTTAGGTATGCTGCAGCTCAAGCTTTAGAATCATAGGCTAATTCCTTTGATTAGTTATACTTGATTAGATAACTAATGCTCTGGGTTAGTACCCTAGCTGAACATTGAAGTATTACAAGGTGAAACCCCTTAGATAAGTGGTGGGTTTGACACCCTGCCCTTATCAGTCACGAGGCAAGAAAGTCTCAACTCAGTTGAGCACACAATAGGAGCTAGAGGTGAATTTGAAGTCCTTAGCAACCCCTTTACACTATCTGTTACCTTAGTTAAAGTTACTTCAGTTCATAACTTGGCCGTATCGGCAACCAAAACACCTTTGTTACCTTGTCACTTTGGAATTCAGTTTAAAGCCAAGCCTTAGATCATTAAAAGCACCCCTTGTCCTTGTGGGATCGGCCGTACTGCAGCGTCTCCAATAGACGCCGTGCACTCTTGATATTCTAGTAGGCCATAAATTATACACATCTTCCAGGCCTACCATGATACACTTTTGTAATCATATGTAGAGTTTGACCATTGTCCGAATTGTCATGCGCAATGTATGAAAATTGCATTAATTAGCCTATTTCTGAAACTTAATGCTCATAGGAATTGAACTTAATTAGCGCAAGGCGTTAGGTTATTCTTTAGGTAGAATTCACATACGCAGCTCTAATGTGTGTGTTGATGAACTTAGGAAATTTACGGAGTATTCTTGCAATAAGGTATTCTAGGGCTTTTGATAATAGCGAGATTAAATACGAATTCTATACATACATTCAAAAAATTGTTTACAATTGAAGGTGAAACCTTTACCCAATATTTTCACACCCTTGATTTGCGTGTTTATTTCTTTGTGTGCTTTTACTTTATTTTAGTTTATAAAAATCAGAAAACTCCCCCCTTTGTTTACATAAGAAACCGAAACATATTGACAACCTAGTCCTCTCTGTGGGAACGATCCTTTCTTACCCTTTCTATATAATATATTTTGAGTAGTGAGAAAGTTATTTATTTTTGACGCATACAACAGCGATCACTTGCGTCTCTCTAAATTCAGCATCTTTGAGATGGGTAGTGCTGAGCAGTCCCCAGCCACACTCCTTTGGCTTTATCATCTTTGGATCGTGTCTTTGAGGAGTAGGGAAGTTCCCTCATGCGAATGACTTAACTAACAGGTTGTGCAAATATGATGAAGCTCTTGACATGGAGAGTCTGTATGTACCTCTTAAGTCCCTGGTGTAACCTCCTTCGGTAATGCAACTACTTCTTCTACGGGAGACGAAATTCTGAAAGCGTCTCTCACCGATGTTGTTGCCGTCAAGCCAGATATGGTATATCTTGGACGTTTTTTTATCATTGTGACAATCGTGCATGTGGTACTGGAGTTGGAGTTGGAAGTTTTGGACGCGCAGGATGTTGTATCTCGGTGGTTTTCCTCTTGATGCTTCAGTGAAACTGCTTACAGAAGGCTGAAGGTTATATTGCATGTGGGTGAGATGTATGCTTCCACGAATATCATGAGGCTCGTCATTCCTGGTAGGCATGTTTCTTTCTAGCAGGGCAGGTGCTGTTGTAGCTGAGCGTTTAGCAGCTTCACGTAGTTCAGAGGATGCCTGAAAGCGCAGATTCTCCAGCATAGCACGATAGATGGGTACCATCCTATTAATGCATAATTCCACCAATCGTTGTTAAGTCATATTTGGTTGTTCGTTGTTTCACTAAAACATTCTTCCTGAGTCTGATAGAGTGATTTGCCCAGACACAAAGAAATATTTCTTCTTCAGTATTACCCGTTTCCCTAGGCAAAGGAAATGTGGGAGGCACGAGTCCTTTTGGTGCAGAAATTTCTCAGATCTCCTCTGCGTGAGGTTATCTCGGCTGTGGATTCTTTCTCGACATGATGACGCGGGCATCATTATATTCTTAAGGCTTCTCTCTTTAGGTGTCGGCTCCAGTAGATCTGAAGATATCCCGGGCTCGCTCTTGTCCGGGTTGACATAATAGGCGAACCCTTTATGATGATTTGAAGATGTGTCAAGCCTCCTTTGTTATTGTAGATGTACGAATTCTCGGAATTACGCCATGTTCTGGATCTACACGTTTTGTTGATGAAGTGATAGCGGATACTCCTAACTTTAAATTGGTAGCAGTGGTGGAATAGAGATAGACCTTTTCTTTTGCGATCTCTGCAGGTGTCTTCCTAGGACTCCACTGGTGTTGAGATTTGTTGTCGACTATCTCCATACTGGAACAACGGCTACGCGAATCTTCACTTTGTCATTCTGGGTGTAGACCCTTTGGGACATTTCTGGCTTACTCCATACAACACTTGTGGTGTTGCAGAAAAGGCGGTTGCTCCATCCGGATCTCTAGAGAAGCCGTTGCATTCTTCTAAGTAGTAGTCACGTCTTCTTGTGTCTCCACGCGGCTTTCTGGTCCTTTCATCTGGGAGATTTACTGGTGCTCAGCTATCCAAGGCATTTCCAATAGCATTGCTTGAAAAAGCATTTTTGTGAAGCTTCTTAGCGAATGGAACACCGGAATTGAAATTGGTTGTTGAACCTAAATTGAATTTAATGATTGAATTGTATCTAAGATCCACCCTTTTGAAATTGAGAAAACTGGAATGAATATTGAGAAACTGATTTTGCAACCGAGAGATCAATCTCCCACTGTGGTCGCCAGTTGTTTTGGGGTAAAAACTGATTCTGCTGTTTTTGGTAAATTTGGGTGTCTTGATGAGAAACGAATTCAAACCCTAAACAAATGCACTGCACGGGAGTACTTTTAGATTCAAGAGATCAATCTGTAAGACTCTGGCCTAAACTAAGAAATGGTCGTTCTAGATTCAATTCGGTCACAAACTGGAGGAGAAGGGTTGATCTTAGGGAGGGAAGCGAAGAAGGTGTTTGAGATCAGAATGTTGAATTATGAAGGTGTGTCTATTTTATGACTTGTATCAGAATATGGTTTCTGGATAATTGTGTTGATAACACTTGTGTTGTTATTGTCGAAATAGATTGAAAACCTATTTATACAAGTCATTGAGCGCACCCTGACCTCGTAGGAAGTGGAGGAGATTAAGTAGTGGAGTAGTGGGGTTGTGTAAGAGGTGGTGATCATCACGTTTCCATTATGAGGGAAGACTGGTCATACCTTCACCCACTACTCTCATCGTTGTTAACCGTCTGTCCTTTCATGACACTTTCTCGTAGTGGGCGCGTTGCACGCCACACGCTGTAAACCGCCAGACCAATACCCCAGTGAGCATCCCCCAGTTTGTGACACGTTTGATGTCTCGAGTAAATGGGTCAAGTCGTGGGAATTTCCGTACACAATAGCATGCGGCGCTATTAGTTTAAATAACTAAGTTATTCGTGAAGTCGATATTCATAAAATATCATATGTATTCGATGCACGTAAAGCATCGCTTTTAAGAAAGCAGCTCAAAATAATCGATGTGCATGGAGCATCGTTGTTTTAGACCTTGTCTAAATTGGTCGCGAGTCGATCGTCTTAAAAAGAAGAGCGTGACCGGACAACTTTGGGCGATCGTTTGGTAGCTCTAGGGGTGAGCTACTGCTTGGTCGATCGCTCCCTATAGGCGAGTGGCGGATGGTAGCCATTCTAAAATCCTACTGGTTGATCTAAATTAGATCTGGAACGCTTAAATCGGCTAGCCAAGTTGAGTAGCTGAGACGATTTGCGGCAGTTAATGACTGTTGTTGAAGCACCGCGAAGGGCCATCTTTGGGCGATCGTCTGGGATCGCATGGGCGAGCTGTAGCTCGGTCGAACGCTCCTTACGGGAGAGGGGTGGCCGGTGATCATAGCGGCACCCCATTGATCATCTAGTATCCGATCTAAGCCGTCCGAACAAGCTAGCGAAGTTGGACGGACGAGATGGTTTTGCGGCAGCTGCTTGCTGTCGTTGATTTAGGGTTTGGAAGTCGTGAGGCCAACCCTAGTTCGATTGAATAGTTTGATGTGTCATTGACTTCCCATGAGCAAGTCGATCGACCGGGAATGAAATTGGGCCGGCGGTGAACGCATTGGCATCTCTTTAATCGTGCGGGATACGATTTAGGCCGTCCAACTTGGCTGGCTAAGTTGAATGGATGTGGTGATTTGTGATAGTTGTATGTTGTCGCAACCCAAATTAGGGCTTTGGAATAGCGCGTTCGCCCTAGTTTGGGCAAACAATCTGACGCCCTCTGGACTTTCCGCGGGCAGGTCGATCAACCAAGGGAGAAGTTAGGACACCAATGGGTATGTTGGCGCCTCTTTGATCATTCCAAGGAAGATCTCAGCCGTCCAACTAGGCTGGCTAAGTTGGACGGTCATGATGTATTTGAGACCGTTTTTGCCGCTCTTAGCTCGTTTGAGCTTATTTTTCAAATAGGGCGAACACCCATATTAGGGTTAACGTTTGAAGTGCTTGCGGGTGTAATAGATGGAATCCGTTTGGTCGGGATGTTAGTGGACCCGCCGGTGGTCATCATGATGATCACCTAGTTCCGCTAGGAGTAGGCTAGGCCTTTTGAATTGTGTGGCCAAATCGTGTGGTCGTGATCATTTTTTAAGACTGATATGGACAGTCTAGATTTTCCTTAAGGAATTTAAACGCGTTCGATCTCGCTAACTTTTAATTAAAAAGTGTGTAAACACGCTGATCTCTATATAGAGAGTGGTGTGTGGCCTACGTGAGTGTTTTCATGCTCAATACATAGGTCTCATGTAATGCTTATTTTTTTTCGACACTTATATGGGAGATTCATGCTACTCCACTGCGAGTGAACATTAATCGTCATGTCATGCCAATATTGAGAGTTAGGCTGGGAACATTGCATAGGAAAATACTAGCCAGGCAATGCATTAGTGAATAATGTCGGTGGAAGATAAAATTCACAGAATATTTTGGGATTGTTGTTGCACACACCATTATAGTAAAAAAATTAAGTAACTTTCATATATACGAGTGATATATTGAATTGCTCAATACATATGTGAGCGAAGAGGCTTAAGCACTCATTGCTTTTAAATGGCTTATGTTCCTTTGCAGGATGACAGCGCATTAAATACAAGGTTTACGATTTTAGCCCTTGAACTAAAAAACACCATCAACACCCCGGTACCTAGTCCAGTTTTGAATACTCTCAGAATTAAGCCACTATACAAAGAACAAAAGCCAACTTTGTATAGTTGAGACCAAGTAAACTACCCTTAATTACTTAGTTTCCTTAGTATCCCTACGTTTTCGACCTTTTGGTCACGCACGTAAATCTCAAGACAGAAGTCATTATCTCAAGTTGCTTTAGCAAGTAAAGTCTTTATGTACTCAACTCCTTTTGATCGTATTCCAAACAGTAAAGGAACAAATATGTTTGGTAACCACTTCAATAATCTTGAGTATAAAGATTTGTTGAGTTGTTGACAAAGGCTCTTATGTTTAATCTAATAAACTCCTTTGTCGGGTAAGATCAATCTGCATCAGTAACTTAGATTAAGATTCACAACTATCAGATTTGGATATTGGAAAATACTATCAAATGATAGTTTCCGATCTATACGACTTTGTGATCATATCTATCAGGAGATAAACCGGATCTCAGTTGGAACCCAACCGATCAAGATGTGTGCACAAAATTCACAAGATACGAAAACTAATTAGATAAATCTTCTTCGTCTTCAAATCTTCGATTATCTTTAAAGTACCCGCACACAAAAACTTGAATCCTCTTGTGATCAATCACGCACAAAACGGAGTCTATTAACCATGGATTATCATAAGATGTCTTTAGATCTAACAACAGTTCTAAAGATCCCATTGATACTTTGATCTAGTTTGAGTAACCCTTATGTCAGAAGATAAGGTTCTCAAGAATAATCAAACTAGGTGCAATCAAAGTTTCAACAACCGTTTGTCAATCAAATCAATAATCAAAAGCTAAATAACAATGCAATTATCAAGTTTCCCACCAACGGTACTCGTGGAGCTTCTTGATCCCAGAGAAGTTTTTAAACGAGTAGTCATAAGAGATTTCGCCTAATTAGGTTACTTTCCTCTCCGAATAGACGGCTGGTAGGCTTGGGAAGGTGTTCCTTTTTATGCCTACTTGTGATACTGCAAGTGCACAGTGTCTATTGGAGACATGGGCAAGCACAGGTCGATCCACAGGGAAATAGGGTGCTGTATGGTTGATCTAAGGCTCACTAAACTGATTTTCTAGCAAGGTAACACAACTGTTGTTTTGTCGATACGACTAAGTGGAGGTTATGACAGTGGAATAAAGATGAATACAAACAATGAGAATAAATGGGTACTAGGATCATCAAATCCACTTCTAATTCCTATTATGTGTTCAACTAAGTTGAGTATCTTGTTCCTGTGATAGATAAGGGAAGTGTGTCAATCCTACCACCTATCTAAGGAGTTTCTCCAAGTGACACTTCAATTATCAGCTAAAGTACTAACCCAGAGCACTAGTTGTCTAATTAAGCACAACTAGTCAAGGGAATCATCAACTATTTCTAAGGCCTGAGCTGCAGCACACTCAACACAGTTGTAGCCTAACTACAATGGATACATGGCATTCATTGTGAGAGTAAAGCATTGGGTGCTAGAATTGAAAATATATGATAAATTAATCACTCAAGAATAACTCAAACAAAGTTGAAATCACATGCCAGGGAATCAGGGTTTCATTGACATCCTAGCAAACTGATTTAGAACATGATTAAAATACTTAAAACACAAATTAACCTAGAGTTGGTGCACTGGCTAGCCCAGGCATCCCGTTTACATCACACTGCATTTCTCTATTTATACAACAATTCTTTCTAACTCTAGAAATGAAATTGAACGCTTACTCGACAAACCCAATGGTCAGAATTGCTTGTCCCCTCTGCTAATTCGCCTCTGCAAGCCCCCAATATGCTGTTGGATGAAACCATAGCTCTATATATCTCGAGCTCAGCTTCTAGGGTTGGGAGAAGCTGTGGTGGAGATAGAGATAAACTAGAGGTGGCGGTGTTGGCTGGTAGCTCTCTTGGTGCACAGGTGAAGTCTGTTGGTGGCTGGTCGGGGAAGACGAAGGTGGCGCTGCAGAGGTTTTGGTCGGGAGAGAAGGAGAGGTTTTCTCTGAGAGTGTCGGGTGAAGAAGAGGAAGAAAGAGAAAGTGGAGTAGGGTTTTGGTTCGATGGGTGAAGATATAGGGGTCTTCGTGTGAGGCGGGGCATCGATGTTTGATGAGGATAAAGGAGCGGCGTTGGATCTCGGTGAGATCAATGCGAGGGCAGTGCGACCGTAGGATGAAAGTGTATCATATCTAACGGCTCAAGTGGTGCGGGCTCGGATCCGTGGGTCATGGGCCGGGTCTTGGATTGCTCAATCCCATGTCTTGTAAATGGGTTGCTCCTTGTTGGGCTGCAACTGTTGCGTGCGCGGGCTTTGGCTTTCTGCTCCATAGACGCTCGTCTCCAATTCTCTGCTCTTTGGCTCCTTCGTTTCTTCGAGCTTTATTTAGTACCTAAAAACACAAAATTAATTAGTACAAATATTTATTCTTGAAAACAAAGAAAATACAGAATCTGGGATAATATCTGATTTCTGAGCACAAAAGATGAGTTAAATGCCAATAAAAAGGTGTAGAAATATGTAATATTTGGCACTCATCAAATACCCCCAAACCTGAATTTTACTTGTCCTCAAGTGAAACAGAAATTAGAAATCCTAATTATACCAATGTCGCTGGTCTCTCGAATGCATTTAGCGTATGCACTAAGCCTTTAAACCCCTAGGTGTCCCTAGTGGACGAGTTGTAGTCTCGTGAGGGTTTACCAGAGGTGTACCCACAAAACCTTCTCCAACTTCGAGTGTAAAAGAGTCTCAAGCATCTAAGGAGCTATGAGAACATAGAGTTTCTGCATGCTAGTAACACGAAGTTAGAACTACCAAAGAACGAATTCTCATCCTTTATTACTGAGCGAGAAGTAACCATACCATATGAAAGAATTCGGATTCGATTGTGATCATAAGCCTCGACTTCTGCCTCACCATTAGGGTTTTATGATAATTGCACTCAAAAAGATCGCTTTTTAGTCTCTCATGTGTGCGAGCGAGGAATAAAGAGAGAAATCCGCACACGTTGAAGGTAAGAAGGATAACCTTCCGAAATAATTTACGGAGACTCCACGAAGTGTGGACAAAAAGAATCTTTTTCGATGATCTCTAAGAAAGGAAATCAACCATTAGCAAGGATGGGAGTACTCACTTACCTTCTCACCCGATCGGCAATTAATATCACTCTCTCAGCATTCATAGAAACGTCTTCAATCTTCGGTCTTCGGTCTTCAAATGTTGATGACGAACTTCTGAACTTCACAAAAACTTGACAAACATTTTTTTTTTTTAACTTAGAAACATGAAATGAAAATAACAATAAAACAATAAAACTTGTATTGTCTTGACTTCGTAAACTTCACTAATTCTCATCTTATTTTCTTTTATTTTCTTTGTTGCACGTAAACCTTGGACTATTTCAACTTTTCTTCAAATATTCTGATGATGCTCCGCTTGCTGACGACGATGTGTTTCTATGAAAGTGTTGATGTTGTTGAGAGGGAGAGAGTGATACTAACTGCAAATCGATATTTAGAAGGAGTTTTCATCTTTAAACGTCACCCTCATGATTGACGAAATTAGCACTCAAGAGATCAAAAGTAGTCTTTGAAAGTGGTGCGAAGTTGGGTATCTCACCATTCCTACCGGAATTGACGTATGGTGACACACACTCTAATGACTTTTCTAGAAAGTCACAAAGAGTGAAGGTCGGTACCTCGCTTGATGTAAAATGGGTAGTCTCCACTATGGGTGATCACAATTCTACTACCGAATATCTAAACAACACCTAATTCGCTCTCCGGTATGGTTAAATCCAACTTTAACGCTCTAATCAACTAAGGAACCCGATTGTGTTCTCCAGTACTTCCAAGTTCTGTTATTTCGGTCAGACTCTCTATGTAAACATAGCTAGAAGCATGCTAGTGACTCTAAAATCTCTAAAAGTTGGAGGTTTTTATGCAAGTATGTACAAAGAGTTTTTGAAATTTTGAATTTTTTGATTTTTTTTTTTTTTTTTTGAAATAAAAGACTAAAAATAAAAGACTAAAAACTCTATATGCAAATGCACCCCCAAACCTAAATCAAACATTGTCCTCAATGTTTCAACAGATAATAAACGAGTCACATACCATGAGAACTATCTTTGATAAGAGAAAAGGGAAGAGATTACCGGATGTTGGCGGGAGCAAGGTTAGAGCTTCATTTGTCAAGGCTAGAATCCAACATTCTCAGTGGAGATCATATCGGATTAGCACAATATATGCACAAGAAGACTCAACCGATTCAAGAAAAGAAAATTTAACAAGTCCTACTGGATTATATACAATGAAAATTCACCATATACCAACAATCTAAAGAGTTTAGGATCAACCCAAAAGACAATATGTACAAACATCAACAGCCTTACACAGATATAACATGAGAGTGCAGGAAAGATTGCATACGTGAACAAGTTACCCCCAAACCTAAAATTGTCAACAGATGTGTTCTTGAGCACAAAATCTTGCAATTTTAAAGGTACATCATGCAAAAGGTCTAACTCAAAATGAGTTTTTCTAAGAACAGGCAGATATACACATTCCAACTGTGGCTCCTTAAAGGTGTTATACTTTGATGCAAAATAGTCCAAGAGGACTTGGGAAGCACAAAGCTCTAGGCCTAAATTAGGCATTTTCAGAAAAGTTGGTTTTGCAATTTTGTTACAAACTACACCTAGGTTTGGTGGAGGAGTTTCAATCTGTGCCTTAGGAGAGAGATTAGGTACATCTAAGTTGTTTTCATGTATAAGATCATTTGCACCATCACATACTTTCCTAAGGTCAGAAGAAGAAGGTAAATCATGTTCACCTGCATAGAACAATTCATCAATTTCCATGTCATAATCATCATTATCCAAAATTTCAACCTCATGCATAACATCATTGGTGCCAAAACTCTCAGCATTCCCCAAGTTACAAACAGGTGATATAACATGCTCACTTTCACAGAACAATTGCACAGGCCCCAATTCAACATCACAAGTATGAATATTAGAAGAAGCATAATTCATAGGGTTCACAGAAGAGAAGCTAAATGTCTCTGAACCTAAAGATTCCATTACATTTTCTAAGTACACATGCTCTTCATATTCATCACCATCATCATAATAACACTGCATTTCCCTATTCAAAATTGTAGCATTTTTAGTGCACTCATCTACCTCTAGATTAGGTTCATATTTAGTTGCATGAGTAGGACTAGAAACACTATTTTCAAAATTATCAGGAATAACAAACATCCTATCATAAACTTCTTTCCAATCTTTATTTTGTACCTCAATCAGGTTCATTTGAAGAATCATAGTGAGATGTTCAAGTGAAGGGGATTCTTCACTAGTGGGTATGCATGTTTCATATGAAGGATCATTACATGGTTGTGCACATGGTTCACTAGAGAAGGGATGATCATGCATTTTCCATCCAAGTATATCATTGTTTTGCTCTATGAGCTCTTCCATTAGTGATTGCATACAAGGAGTTGGGGAGTATAGAATTGTTCATCTCCCCACTGTGGTTGATGATACATGTGCTCATAATGATTAGGGTATGAATATTCAAGGTCAGGGCCATGAGAAGGTTCATAATATTCCCTAAAACCACTATGGTCTGTGGGGAGTTCATAACATGAATCATGCCCGTAAGCAAGTTCTACGATGGATTTGTTCCCATCCCCAATTGCAGACCAAAATCGACATGATCTAGCAACTCAATTTGAACTCAAAAAGAAGCACAGCTTAGCACACATCAAATCATATCAACACAGAGAAGCAAAGGTGATACAAGAAAATAGCACCCAATTTTTAGAATTAAGCCCACAGGAGTGCTTGGTGTTGCTGCAATTGTGCAGCCCAAGTTATGCAAAGCCCAGTTGTTTGTGGGCTTCAGGTTTGTGCAGAGCCCAGGTTATATGTAGCCCAGCAGTTGGACAGTGGGCTTTAGTTTGGTTTTTGTGGGCTTCTTGTTTGGTTTTTGTGGGGTTCTAGTTTGGTTTTTGTGGGGTTCTTGTTTGGTTTTTGTGGGGTTCTTGTTTGTGCAGAGCCCAGGCTATGTGCAGCTACACAGGGTAGTTGTTATGCAAGGTCCAGTGGTTGTGTGTTCAATGGTTATGCAAAGCCCAGTGAGACACAATTCTCAACAAAAATCACACACAATTTCTTAGCACTCAGGGGTGTTTTGGATAGTGCACAACACAGCTTAGGATGGCTTATGTGCAAAGAACAACACAGCACAGCACAGAACTAAGTGCAGCTCAGCTTATGCACAGGTTATGTGCATGAAACGAGATTATGTGAAGGTTGTGGGTGATCAATGAGAGTGAAATTTGTGTATGTGTTTGAAAAACAAGTTAATTGCGACACAAAGTCGGTTACCTAGCATTCATTCTAGTGCCACAAAACAGATACAACGAGATGAAGAAATTTCACTCAGCGGTGATGCACGAGCACAGGGGAGCTCAATACTTCAGCAGGTGATCATGCGATTCAAAGCTTCACTAATCATATGCAAAGATGCTGATGCAACAGATGAACAGGTTAAGCTCTTTACAACATGCTACAGAGTGTCAACACAATCAAGTAACCCCAGTTCTCAGGGATGTATACACAAAAATTGCAGGGGAGATGAAGTCAACTGGGCTGGTTGATGTTATACTTTTCGAGAGGTTAATGCTCAATGATTTGTAGGGCGGATGGCTTAGCTCAATACCGAGATGGTTTTGCAGGTTTGCACAATGAGTAGTCACACAAGTTTGCACAGGGAATGAGCATGCAAGGGAGTAGATGGCTCAACGGGGTTGGGGGTCAACTAGGTTAGTTGATATCAACTATCACGGTTGACTTTACTTGGGTTTTCGGGGAGCTTGGCTATCTAAGTTTAAGCTCAACTCACGGCTTCAGGGTGGAGCTGGGCACAGGGCAATGCAAGGTAATGGCACTGAGAACACACAAAATGAGATAGCTCAACAAGTTCAACAAATTTTCATATGTGTACCATAATTAGCCACTCAAGTCTGTCAACAAATTCGCAGGCTTACACAGCACATATCATACAAAACTGAGTGAACTTCAGGTGTTTGAGCACTACCTAGCAAGAGTTTAGCATGCACAGGTGATAACATGTATATACACAGATTCTCAGCAGCTGTTAGGTAATGCATATATTAGTTTTGATACTTTGTGATTCATGCAATACAGTTTAGCGCAAAGTCCTAGCATTCTCAGCTAACATGTGCGTAATTCAGAGGTCAAGGAACCACTCACATTATAAGTTGCAGGGGTTGCTCAGCAGAGGATATGGGTACATGTTGCTCAGAGGGGAAGTTCAGTTCTCAGAATATGCAAGTTATAGCAAATGGAATGAATATTATGCTCTTGGCATATGCAATCGAGAGTATCTTGGATCGACACGGGGGGAAAATTGTTATGCTTAATTGGATTTGATCGGGACCAAGAATTACAATTAACACTAAGCTACAGGGCAATGATACTTATAGCTCAGATCAAAAAGCTAAGATGCAAATGAGATGCTAGAAATTACACTAACTAATATGCAGCTGAGAATTAAAAGTGAAATTTAAACTAAACTCTAGCCACAGATGAGGATGCAAGCTAAGAAGAAACAATTAGTGAATGATTAAAAACATACAATAAAGGATTAACAGCTGAATATGCAAAACAATGAAGATGCAAACAATTAGTGAAGTGCACAGCTGAAGATGCAAGTAAAAGAAAACAACAAAGTTACACTAATAAAGGACTAAAACAACAATGCAAAGCAAGTATATACAGAGTGAAATGAAAATCAGTGAAGACAAGCCAATAATCGACACAGCATACGCCAATTCCCAGGCAGCGGCGCCAAAAACTTGGTAGGCTTGGGAAGGTGTTTATTTTTATGCCTACTTGTGATACTGCAAGTGCACAGTGTCTATTGGAGACATGGGCAAGCACGGAGTCGATCCACGGGGAAATGGGGTCTTTGTATGGTTGATCTAAGGCTCACTAAAGCGATTTTCTAGCAAGGTAACACAATTTGTTGTTTTGTCGATACGACTAAGTGGAGGTTATGACAGTGGAATAAAGATGAATACAAACAATGAGAATAAATGGGTACTAGGATCATCAAATCCACTTCTAATTCCTATTATGTGTTCAACTAAGTTGAGTATCTTGTTCCTGAGATAGATAAGGGAAGTGTGTCAATCCTACCACCTATCTAAGGAGTTTCTCCAAGTGACACTTCAATTATCAGCTAAAGTACTAACTTGAGCACTAGTTGTCTAATTAAGCACAACTAGTCAAGGGAATCAACAACTATTTCTAAGGCCTGAGCTACAGCACACTCAACACAGTTGTAGCCTAACTACAATGGATACATGGCATTCATTGTGAGAGTAAAGCATTGGGTGCTAGAATTGAAAATATCTGATAAATTAATCACTCAAGAATAACTCAAACAAAGTTGAAATCACATGCCAGGGAATCAGGGTTTCATTGACATCCTAGCAAACTGATTTAGAACATGATTAAAATACTTAAAACACAAATTAACCTAGAGTTGGTGCACTGGCTAGCCCAGGCATCCCGTTTACATCACACCGCATTTCTCTATTTATACAACAATTCTTTCTAACTCTAGAAATGAAATTGAACGCTTACTCGACAAACCCAATGGTCAGAATCGCTTGTCCCCTCTGCTAATTCGCCTCTGCAAGCCCCCAATATGCTGTTGGATGAAACCCTAGCTCTATCTATCTCGATCTCGGCTTCTAGGGTTGGGAGAAGCTGTGGTGGAGATAGAGAGAAACTAGAGGTGGCGGTGTTGTTGGTAGCTTCTGTGGTGCTTTGTGGGTGAAGTCTGTTGGTGGCTGGTCGGGAAGACGAAGGTGGTATGGCTGATAGGTTTTGGTCGGGAGAGAAGGAGAGGTTTTCTCTGAGAGTGTCGGGTGAAGAAGAGGAAGAAAGAGAAAGTGGAGTAGGGTTTTGGTTCGATGGGTGAAGATATAGGGGTCTTCAGTGTGAGGCAGGGGCATCGATGTTTGATGAGGATAAAGGAGCGAGCGTTGGATCTCGGTGAGATCAATGCGAGGGCCGGTGCGACCGTAGGATGAAAGTGTATCAGATCTAACGGCTCAAGTGGTGCGGGCTCGGATCCGTGGGTCGTGGGCCGGGTCTTGGATTGCTCAATCCCATGTCTTGTAAATGGGTTGCTCCTTGTTGGGTTGCAACTGTTGCGTGCGCGGGCTTTGGCTTTCTGCTCCATAGACGCTCGTCTCCAATTCTCTGCTCTTTGGCTCCTTCGTTTCTCCGAGCTTTATTTAGTACCTAAAAACACAAAATTAATTAGTACAAATATTTATTCTTGAAAACAAAGAAAATACAGAATCAGGATAATATCGATTTTCGAGCACAAAAGATGAGTTAAATGCCAATAAAAAGGTGTAGAAATATGCAATATTTGGCACTCATCA